>JAQGBX010001286.1:0-25991 GCA_034698745.1 Megaphyllum sjaelandicum | reverse complement strand
GAGAGATTCTAGGTTGCAATTCAGCACCTGTTCCTTTTGTTTTGTGTTGGGCTAACATCCCCACTTTAACACTAACACGATTAAAATTGATCGGACGGGAAAAGTTGGATCAAGTTTAACTGGTATGGATGCGGATGCAAATGTCGTAAAAACGTCACTGTCACGTGCGCATGCGCCGCCACACACGTGACGTAATTAATTGCGGTACCGATTTGGTCGATGTGAATAGGGCATAATGCAACGTTGTTACCATTCTAAATTTATATTTTCGCTTCAATTCTTGACTGTCAGAATGTTGCTTATAATTTGAGAACATGCTCTACGGTATATTATGCTTAAGAAAACGGCAATATCATATACCTCGAAATATGCATTGTAATCTATACATGCTGCATTTTCAACGTGAGTTTGTCCGATTCGAGTTATATTGTAAGCGAGTTTGGTGACGATGGATTGATCAACAATTTAAATATGCACGTACTGCTAAGGGCAAGTCATGCAGTTCGTCACGCAACCTGCACCAAGGCGTACATTTTCAAAGTTTTCGCAAGTTTAGCGAATTGCTGGAGAGCAGTATCATTATCTGTAACCATGCAATCTCTGCAGTTCTTCTCAAATACCTGCCTTAAAAGTTGGAAGCTGATGTGATACGAGCCATGAAACTGAAAATACTCGCATAACAGCGCTGCGTGCAACGTAGCTATAGATTACCGTGTTTTGGTACATTGCGGAGATTAAACAGTCACATTGCTAGGCAAAGGTATATTCATTATACGAATATAAGCGAGTTGATGATCTCTTCTGATGGCATAATAATATACCCAATTCCGTGCGTGAATGCTTGCGTAACATGCCCTCTTTTCATTAGTGCAAGGGAAGAAAAGTTTTTTTGCTGGATCGGCATAATTTGCATAATATAGAGAACATCATTATAATGCGATTTCTGTGGGTAGTTTTATTACAAATTGGACCATAAGATGAGCAGATTAGAAAGACACACCAGAATCAGAAATTATGCGTGCTAGAATTTTGCGAAAAATCTAATCTCGTAAGTTATCCGCTGGGGGGTGTATACGAAAACCTGGAGGTCTAGGACATTTGGGCGTCTCCCGCCATGATGCACTCGCAATTTCATCAAAGGTTTGCTTTTTAAGCATCACTAGCGAATGTTTCGTAGAAAAGTTTTCTTTCTAGCTAAAACTGATCTTCATCATCAACCATATAGGTGCAACACCCTTTGGTGTCTGACATAAACCGAAGCCAATGATGCTCTAGCAGCAGATATCAATCGTGTTGTCGGTTTTTGTAGTTATATGTATAGTATTGGCCTACATTTAACAAAAAACATTACATCACACGTTTTTTTATGTAAATTAAATGACTTTGTCCGCATTTCAGTAGGATAATAGTGTGTAGTTCATGTGTTAATTTTAAATTCAATTCTTATTTAGATATTGTTTTAACACCAAAGGAAACATTATCGTAAATGTATTTAAAATACAACGACACCCTTTCGTCTTGCTTAAATTAGAGAAGTAAACATAAATGCAATAAATAAGAGGCGAGCATAAGTTTTTCGGCCAATATTGAAAACCCAAAAACTTGCATAAAAACTGAAAAAAAGTGGGAATAAAATCCTAACCTTCGATTTCGAATATACAGTATTTTAACCCTAGTCTGCAACTTTCCCATTTATTAATAGCATTCTTTTTAAAACGACTTTGACAAATTCAAATAAAATATTTAAAGAACGAAATAAGTGCATCTGCATCCGTGTATAAACAAGATGCACCATTCTCATTTTCTATTTTTGTGCGATTCGCGGTGCATGAAAAGATGCGTCTTTGCCCGAGTTAAAAATTTAGTAAAATTGATTCATCGGGCTGCCTCGTTTCGAGTTCATCTCGTTTTCAAATAAATTCTTCCTCATCCACCGTATTCAATATTTGAATATCCCTCGTATTTCTAATTGCGTGTAATATGCAGGGTTTGATATTGCCTATACGGTACGTGAGCGTATTAGACCATATTTTGCAGCTCGTTATCATTCGGTGTTCTTGTACGTTTACTTTGGTCGACCTTCCGACTTCCCCCATCTAGCTGCTCGTTATGGCTGCAGAACACCAGTTGAAACGCTCCTCATGGCCGAGTGCCACTTGTTGGCCAGTACAACTTTCAGTGCCGACCATTGAAAAAAGGTCGATATATTTATGTTGCGCTGCGGAGTGTGCGCAAAATGTAGCTGGCTCCTACTTTGGGCAGGAAATTAATCCGCCTATAATTGCTCGTTAGTGGAGCACAGGTGAAAGCGAGCTTTTTGTGACCGCTGAAACCCGGCCAACGGCAACCAACCTTGAATTGCATGAATATTACATGTTTCCCTCTTTTATTCTTACATTTCGGGCCTCGCCTTGGATCGTTGTCTTTATTGAACTCTTGGAAATAACGACTTTCCTCAGTGGTTTGACAAAACGTGCCCCATTTTTCATCCCCTATAGTTTTATTACTACGGTACATGTATAGCGAGTTGGTTTACTGGCTATCGTTAGGCTTCCGAGGATTAGACGACGTTTACATTTCAGTACATCAATAGTGGCTGAAACTATTTTATCCACCCCTATAACGTTGATGGTATTTAGATTTCGGTAAGCCTGTCAATGTGATGTTCGATTGATTGGTTTAGATAAAACTCTGCGACTAAACGATTGCTGGAAAGAAAATATCATTACATTTTCGTAAATGATATACATGTATAATGTACTGAGAGCAATGTTGTTATTTTTGAAATTTTGAGCTTCTACCCGAATTTCTTAAGATATCGCATCTTCGTTTTTATCTTCGTTGCCATTATTATAGCAACAATAATAAAAGACGATAAAAATGTTATATTTTATAGCATCCACCTACTTTGACCTTTTTGAAAACAATATTTATAGTTGTATGTTATAAATTATTAGAGAATGATATTAGAAAATCATTTTGATTGGTTTTGGCTTATCGTAACAACACTGAAACGCACTTATTAAACCATCCGCGTAAACCTTTTCAGCCTGCGCAGAATAAAGTTATCGTATTAATTCCATCTTAATGCATAATCATGAAGTTTGGAAAAAATTGATTCGTATAAAATTAATTTCGCCGTTGAATTAAACTGCTTTATCGGTGGGTTTCTTCTCGTCATATTTTTCATAAACATTTTATTATCCAGGGATGCGATCGTAATTAGGGGACTGTAGCCTAGTTACAGTGTAACCGGTTGATACGGCTTCGCCTCATTTCTCGTTTGATTTTCCAGTTTAATGAAGCTACAATTCTAATTGCCTATTCTTTATGTAATGCGTAATGCTCCAATTATACTTCCGAAGATTTTCGATTCGATAAGCCATAAATTGTCCACCTGAATGTCGTGCCATTTCTGCTCTACCTGTACACGTATATGCTTCGGTGAAAATTAATTGGAAGTATATATCCAATGAGGCGGTGATAAGGACGGAGTAATTGGATATTGGTGTCGTTAACGAGGATGTCGTCTCTCGATGGCAACCGAGAAAAACGAACGCTATTATTCGATTTGTTTTAATTCGTGTTATTCGACTTTATAAATATCAGATAAGATAATAAAAGATGGCTGCATAATTTATGGCGACGATCTAGTTAGAGCCACCGACCGACGTCGGCTCTAATGGCTTTTGGTTTATCAAATTAATTTCTAGAGGAGATAAGTCGACTGACTGGGAGTTTTCAAGTCGCTGCAGCCTGCCGTCTTCAATCTGCCTCTAATTAGGGAAATCATAAGGGTCCCATGAAGATTTTTACATGTTGCGTAGCAACCTTGCGGGGGATCCGTATAATGAGCCAATTGCTTTATAGATACACATTTAAGAGTTTTGTTGTTGTCCTCCCAACCCCAGGCAGTTCCTCTCCTTTGTGACTCGCATGTAGCCTTTACAGTAACGAGCACCATTACGGCAACGGGTAGCCAATTGCAGGGACGTATACCTGTTGCATATGACACTATTGTGCGTTCGCATTTACGAGGACAACGCGACTGTCGTCTCACTCTTACGTGACCTTCCTTCGTTACCAATTTCCTATTTTATATGTAGCCTATCAGTCGCCTGTTCCTATATTATTTTGGCATGCATGCACAGGTACATGAAATTTTGCTCTTTACACATTCTATTTACGTTCCCCTTAAAATCCCCTACGCCTTTACGCACAAAGAATGCTTACTTTTGACGTGCTTCTTTCAGCTTCTTGTTTCCAGCTTTGGGGCGCACAATGAACGCTTAAATGAACGTTGTGCTAGGTGAAACATTTCGCGTAAAACCTTGCACATTCGCAATAGCATCTCATGATGAGCGCAGGACACGTTTTTACGGCACATAGGCGGCATACACACGTTTATATATGCATGGCTACACTTTTGACCAATAATGATCCGTGTGCCACTGTGTCTTAAAAATCTGCCTTCCGGTTTCCACAAAAGAATGTTATAGGGAAGGTTGAAATCTTATAAGCGATTATTGTAAGCTCAGCCTGGTTCGGCTAAGCTTTCTTTGTGTGCGCCTTCATTTAGAAAGCATGCCGCAATCTAATCCCGCTTGGTGGCGCTAGTGTACGTCGAGTGGTAAGCGCCCGCAATATGCATTCTGATTCTGATATGATTCAACGGAGGAAAAACGAGGCGCGTCGTCACTATTAAGTGTAAGCTGCAGGGATGCATTATCGTCCACGGTGTCCACTTCCGGCACGTTGGCCGCATCCCAACGACGGACGTCTTTGACCGCCATGGCGAAGAACGTGGATGACGGAGCGTTGCAACGTCACGCCTCGAAAGCCCCACCAGGAGGCCGAGTGCGGGCCCCTCGCATGCACGTAAGAGGCAAAAAGCACTCGGTGCAGCTCCATTTGGAGACTATCAATTTTTCATGGCAAACCCATTAAGGTCCATCTCTCGCAGCGAGTAGCAACGCGAGCGAACAAATGGGAGAAGCCACCATAAAAAGCATCTCGTACGGAGAAGCCAGCCGGCTGAGTATTAAATAACGCCAAAAATCACGCCGACGCTGCATCCGGGCAATAATTGCACGGGCGCGGATCTAGATTAAGGATGTTTTTTTCCAGCGTAGAGACTATTGTCGACGCACCCCGGAGACCGGACCGGGTCCTCCGAGGATCGCGTCTAACGTCTCCGTAAGAGCCTTCTCTGTTTGCGCGCTTCTACTTTTACGTTACGCGGTAAGCGGTGCAATTCCACGCTGAAATGGGACCTAGCTGTCGTGACGTATAGACAAAAAAACAATAGCGTCTGCCTGCCTCTTAAAGTATTAGCGTACGCATGCAGGCTCTTTAGCCAAAAAAGATAAACTTCTATTCCTCCTCTCATCCATTTGCGAAGGGAAATGTACATTAGCGAGAAAGGCAGGCTGCGGCGTAAGCGAGCTTAAAACCGGGGATTACCTCCGGGATTCCGTTGTTTTCTACCTGAGATGGACCGATTGAAACCTCTTACTGAGCAAATAGTCCGTGGCATATGGATGGGTATTATTTAGCCCCTCAATATTGCATGACGTTTCTCCTCCTCCACTCGGTTCGCGTTTACCTCTGACGGAAGTAAAAAAACGTCTGAGCGTCCCAGCGTCTAATGCTCGAGGTCTTGTCGTCATCGGTGGTCACGTAGCACGGAAACGAACTGAAAAATCGAAAATCGGAGTCCTGTTTCGTTTTTCGACGTGTCGAACTTGTACGGTTGACCCTAAATGGCCATTCAAAAAAGGACGTCCTCGTGTAGGGGGGAATAAGTTCTGTCAGGGGCACGATGTGGACAGGGGGATATGACCAACTCGGACGTCCACTTGATAGAAAAAATGCCAAATAAAATCAGTGCTTAAAGTAAAAGGGAAGTTGAGCGCAATATCGGATAGGTGATGTTATAAATTGCAAAAGTCAGGAAATAGGGTAACTCCGGTCCTGGAAAACCTGGAAAAGTCACGCTCAGGGTCCATTTGCAAATTTTCCCAGTACAAATTTGCAAAATTTTCATTTTTATCGAGCATGAACTTGCACAAATTTTCAACCTTTTTCCGAGGTCATCTTTACAAATTTTTCCACGTTTTCTCGAAGACAAACTTGCAAAACTTTTCAAGTTTTCCCGAGGACAAATTTGCAACATTTTCCACCTTTTTCCAAGTATAAATTTTAAACATTTTTGACTGTTTTCGAGTACAGATTTATAAAATTTTCAACAGTTTCCGAGTAGAAATTTGCTAAATTTCCAACATATTCTGAGGACAAATTGGCAAAGCTCTCAATCTTTTCAGAGTACAAAAGTTTCGTTTTCCGAGTACGAATTTGGAAAACTTTCCGAATACAATTTTTTAGTTTCGGACGTCCGAATGGGTGGAGGGGGGGGATGTTTCCTGATTGACCGGACAGGGGGCAGTCCAGTTTTTGGAAAATTTTGAGGACGTCCTTTTTGGATGGCCCCATTATGTATATACCTCATTCGTGACTATAGTCACGAAAAATGTTTCTACCGCTGAGTACACCTTTGAGCGTCATCTAAAGTTCCCCTATATATATAGGTTATATCTATCGATATTTACCGGATGGAAAATTCAAACTGAGATGCTTTGAGAGTGGCTTATTTATAGATCAATTAAAAATAATAAAGCGAATACACTCTGACATAAATAACATGTTATTGTCAATTATATAGCTTTCAAAAACAAAAATAATTGAGGTAACTCCTCAATCGTATATTCAATTTATAACTTTTCTGATTGTTATTCACTTGTTTTTCGTATGCAATCAGTTTGCATAAACCGCGAGAGATTTACTGTATAGCTGCTGCCACTGGCACTTAATTACTTCTAGTGTGTTCTGTCTTTCAAATCAGCACATGGAACTCAGGGGCCATCCCTAAAGGACGTCGGTAAAGGGAAGGGGGGAGAGTGTATGGGAAAATGGGACATTTTCAATGTAAAAAGTGATAAAGATCATATTAAAAACTTCTTATATAATCAATAAGCTGTTTTCAAAATTGGACGGGACATGGTGGAGGAGTTGAGTTTATACGTAAACAGGACAAGGGCGGACAGGGGGGAGGGTGGTCTAAAAACCCGGAAAAATAATAAGTCCTTTATGGATGATCCCTTATTTCATTTCAATACTTGCGTTTAAATTATTCCTATTAATGTCTGAATATTAACGTTTATCACAGACGGAACTCGTATTTAAGGCGAATGTAGTGGACTGACACATCCGGCATACCGCGCGTTCTATCGCCATCCCTTGGCCAGTCCTGGCTAGCTCTTTTCTGGAAAGTAGTGGTAAAGCAGTGCTTGGGCTATAGTAATATCTATATATTTCTATGTGTTGAAATGAATTACTCTGATCCTATGATTAGGTCAATATAACTATGGTCAAGCAGATTAATAGACCATCTTAACGACCGTTAAGCTGATTATTGGGCGCCATCGCAGTCGTTATGCAAGTATCCAAAATTGGTTTTCGTCCATCATGGCGGTGTAGCATGCCAAAATACTCGTCGTAATAATGCACAGTGACCTCCCTCCTTATTTCTATTTTGCAATTCCATGGGGTAGTCATCGCAGCGTATATGACGTCAACTTGCATTTTATAACCATCCAAAAATTTAATTTCCTACTCTACGAAATATACATCCCAGGAAGATTGCAATCACTATATCATTCCCCGAAGCAATTTGGTTTAGTGTATTCAACGTCTACATGTATATAGTCCGTCAGATTGTTGTTATTATTACTGTTTCCGTTACCTGCTCTGTGAGAAAGTTTGATTTCAGTTTTTTTTCTGTTATTCGAGTAAATGTAAGTAACAGGCAGATTTTACTTTTGGACCTAGACCTAGTCTAATTGAGCTCAAACTAAGGGATCTTTCATCAAATAAACATGTTATATACTGTTTGCATTACATAATGTCACAATAAATTCGCCAAAATTTTGAAGTCATTCTTAAACGTTTCTGTAAGTATTATGCTTTTGAGTGAGATGCTCATTTTTGGCAATTAGTACATTCTATTTAAAGCGAATTAAACAGATATGACAGTTTAATGTGGCATGATTTTCTATACTTCATCTCAAAAGGAAGCTGTTTGGGAGTTCTGTTTGATCAAACTGTTTCTATCTGCGTGTTATCTCAACGTGTGTACTATTCAATATACATGTACACTATGTACATGTATACGTGTACAACTATCGTTGCTTATGCATACGTGTAGTATTAGGAGCATCCTGAATAGCTGAATTTCGTTTACGTTTGAGTGGAGACGTTAACTCCTCGAGATTGAATGACAGGCCCATTGATTATTCCTAATAACGTCACATTGAAGGAGGTTGTTTTAATGCAGAAGTGAATTATTAATGCCTGTGAATTATTAGCAATCTCTGCCTCCTTTTTCAGATGCAGCCGCAAATGTACACAAGCTCCTTTCTCTCGAATAAACAATGTATACTTGACTTACTTTGTCGTGTATGGCGCGTCGTTCCGCTCCGAATTAACATTGATATCAGCAAGTCAAAAAATGGAACGTTGACAACAATTTTGCTAAGAAATGCGATCAGTTCCAACCTGTCTATATAATTTATAATAATTGCTCGTCTAGTGTTTTTCCTGGATGCTCATGAAGAGTTTGGAATGATACGCTTATTTATAGTAATGACTATTGTAGACAATACACTGACATGTTAAAAAACTTCAAACATTGTTTTTTTAAATAAGCGATTATTATGTGAAAAAAATCGAATGGAACCGTTTTATACCTTCTCTTCTTTTTTTTCCCGGGTAATATAGTTTTATTTAAACCTTGGACCAGGTATAAGAGGAGGACGATATTTGTAAAATATGCTAAAATATGCCATTTCCTCGGCGCGTTTTCCCATCGTCCCTTCCAACCGCCAACGTTTCGAAGATGACAGAAATATACGCACATCACATCCATGTCCTGTCTATGCCATCGAGTAATCGATATGCAATCAGAATATCGTGAACAGGTCCAAATCCCCAGGCCTGATAGTTTGATGGCTGGAATAACTTGTGGCTCTGACTAATCCCATTTCTATTAACTGAATTCCGGCTTCTTTTTTCGCGCTAAAATAATCCTCCTGGAAAATGGAAAAGTTTGGACCCTGGCTTTATCTCCCTCGCTTTTGTATAGGAAACGTGTCATATTTTTCTCACGAGGAGCTGGCAAAAGTATTGAATCCTATAAGATTTTCGCGGGAAGGGGTATTATGATATGAACATCGAATAAAAGTCGTCATGCAAGGGAGATTTGATTCCGAGGAATCAAAAAAAAAAAGGACGATGCGCGAACTAATATATTTTGTTGGCCATTCGTGGCGCTGCAGCGGGTGGACCGGTATATACGGTATGATGGTTGGGGTTTTCAAAGCCCAAATGATATGCTAGTCTGTATAGCGGGAATAATAGGAATTCGAGCAGCTTATATATTGCTTATTTTTTAACCCTGGCTCATTTCTCCGGAGACATTGTTAGATACTTGCCGACGTATGTTTGAAATTAACTTTTAATACATTTATTTCCGTCTTGTTTGCCCATAAGCAATGCCACGCGAGAAAAGCAATATTACTTTCTTTTGCTTCCTCGGTTCCTCGCGCCGAGTTATATTAGCACTTTGATAGGTTGATTAAAATAAGTTGGAAGTCAAATAGGGTTTCCTAGGGCAAACTAAAAATGAGCTTGGGTATACGTAATACCGTAGCTTTTTTTACGATGCCAGTCCAAATTGCAATGCTTACCCAATCTGTTTTGCCAAATGATGTGAATTATTAACGGGGTTGAGACTGTTCAATGTCTGCAATAACGCTTCGAATCAAATGTAAATGCACGATGCTTTTTTTCTCGCTCGCATATTTTGATTTAATTTTGCTCGTAGCAGTATAAACTTATTATAAATTAATGCCACGCAAAAAAACACGTCCCCTCTTGTCTCCACCGAGTGTCGTTCACTCGCGTTTCTCGAAGGGATGGCTGAAAGCAATATGGCGGCATCAATCGGGGTGCTGTGATTGAAATGTTCAATTATCACGATTGTGGTAAACGCGAGACTATTTTGACATGCTGGTCACATGACCTTATGGATGGCCGAAGAGTGGTATTGCGTAATATTATTAGAGCAATGCTGATGTGCACACCGTTAATATTACAGTATAGCTGAACTTAAACGGAGAAGCTTTACAATCTTACTTCGACAATCGTCAAGCCACGTGTGCAAAAGGAATGTATTCATTGGTTTAAATACAACGATAACGAGCGCGACGTTTTTGCACACGTGAAACTGCCAAAGAACGATTCGTAAAGATTCTGTCTGAGTACCCGGACGGTATATAATACCGTACATACAAAACGACCTGCAACATTTCGTACATTATTCTCCAATATGTGGAATATATATGTAATTGGGCCAATTTCAGTATATGTTTCATGTATAACAAATATTTTCATTTTTTCCATATGGGCGTCTGCCCGTAAATATCTTTACCATCTTCGAAAGAGCTCGAGTTTGAGATCGAACCCGGTTTCTCGTAACAAGAACATTGGAAGAAAGTCAACAAAACTTTACTCCAAGATGACAATGTATATATTTTATGATTCTGCGAGTGTTTATCAAGATTTCTTTGAGATGGGGAGGCAATTTGAAAATCCAGAATGGCTCAGACTATGAATTTGCGGTTCTTTTCCCCGTGCATCCCTTTCCCCAAATGCGGATGAGAGTGACCATTTCGGAATAACCTTCTGTCGACCGTTGGATGGCGAACGGTCAATTTGTACGAACCCATGCAGCAAATACAAGTGCCTCATTTTTAAATATTTAAAATGCTTATATATAGTGGGCGTATAAAGGCAATCTTTTGAGGCGCGCAGCCGCCGATGAGTCGGAAGTGACAGCGTGACACCTCTTCAAAACGGTGACAACACATCGCCGAAGTTCCCCATCTTCCATATATTTATATCTATCTCTAAAAAGCAATCGACTTTTAAATTTGCACCTGATTCGCGTAGGATATTTATAGCCGGGGCTCGCCATTCGAGCAAAACGACGAGGAGCAAATATCCGACGCATCTCCGTAGAAAAAGGCTGCTCGGATATAAATTTGAAAGAAATCTCCCCGCGCATGCAACGCAGACCATGAGCCTCGATGTCTAACAAGCCCTCTTGTGGTTGAACTATGCATATATATTGAGCTATATATATTATATGCAAGTGCACTATTGCCAATGTTAGGGGGTTCTTTCCAGCTCCAATTTCAGCTTGTCAGTCTGCCGGCAATCGTATAAATAAAATCGTGGCTGCCACGCAACCTGATGTCGAAGTTATTCGAGTGAACATTTTTATTTGGTCTGCCATTGTGGTTGCTGATGGAAAGGATAACAAAAAAGCGGATATTGCAGCCACCCCCTCGCCCCGCTCTGCTCTTTTATGGAGGTGCCATCGGATTAAATCCAATCCGGGCCATTCTTCGAGTTATGGGTGCACATGTGCAATGCGCAGCAGCCTCTCGTCAACCACGTTTTCCCGAAGGTGCGTGGGGAATGTACGCGTGTTTTTAGATGAAGAAAATTAAAAAAATGGCAACCGTGGAATTCGCATTGTGTGCCAAGCGCCGCTATACTGACAGCTTTTGTCAAAATAGCTACCTGCATCGCCAGATTCCTCAGGTGATCACCTTTCGTTTCAACTTCCCAATAACCGATATGTACCACGTGTTCCCTGTAATTGCTTTGTTTATCCTCCAGCTAGCTTTCTGTCCGATTCTGTCCAAATAATGGCAATGCTGTCGTTAAACAAGATGATGGAATTATGCGGACCGCGAAGCTCGGTAACATTGGCTTCGACAAAAGACACCTCCGGAGCCGGTGGCACATGTAGTATGGGTGATAGCGGTGGATGTAGCGGACAAGGAGACTTAGGAAACCCATGCCTCTGTTCAATCTTAGCCTTAGTCCCTTATTTAGAAAGGTAGTTATTGCCGAAAATTATTGGTAGCAACAACTTTATTTCGTTCGAGGAGTCTCGGCTCCTATGACTTGTACAATTTTGTATATAACGATAGTCATCAAAAAGTGTGAAAAGGTTACTAATGAAATATGTTGAATTATGCTTATTATATAATATGACATACCTGTTAGTCAGGAAGTTTGCGTTAGTCTGAGTTGTTTGGTTCCATATGTTAGGGCAACTCTATATCGTATACACATAGGGTTGGTTCTGATAGATTGGTTAAATAAATATTATTGGTAGAAAGCTGTAAATTTCATGTTTCTAGGATTATTTCGAGAATAATAATCATGCAATAAGTTTACGAAAATCACAAATGGAGTCTAAAAATTCTGCCCAGCAATTCGTAGGAATGTTACTTATATAATGGCTTTATCCAAATGTATTACTTGAGCGATTACAGTTTTGGTCTTCCCGTCAAATAAAATATACGAAATCGTATTTACATTCGTGAACATATCGGACATAGTGGACATATCGCATCCCCATTTTAAAAGTGTAAAAAGTTCATTCGAGAGTAAAAACGACACATCTTAGCTTACCATAAAGTTTTGGATAAATATCTTTTATCCAAAGATATGCTTGCATTACCAAGCATTTTTGTTTTGTCCATTCTGAAGCAGGGGGTACGTACAGTGTGTAGCCATCAAGTATTTACCAGATTTCCCTGCAGAACTAATCCTCGATAATTTGCCAATGTTTTATCACGATGCAATGAAACTTATTAAAAACTTCTTAAAAGGGATGGTGATTTTATAGAAATACATCGTATAGTCGCTGCAACGACTGCAGGCTCATTAAATATTTGCTGGCACACTGAGCAGAGTGCTCGGTTGCGTATATATACATGTATGAATCATTGAGTTTTTCTGATATCGGATGAATTAAATTACACATTTGCTCGGCAGCAATAACAGGGGCGTATAAGCCCATGCTACATTTCATTTCTAGGCCTACGTTTCTATTTGGCTGAATTGCGATTTCGATTTAGCACTTTCACCTAGATTGCCCCTTTTCCCCCGCTAACATGGGTGGGGGAGGTGTCGCAATTCGCCCGTACCATTATTGAGCCGATATTCTTGCGTGGAAGAAAAAAAAAGCTTTTTACCAAATCGAGCTAAAGTGAAGCCAATAGCTCCCAAACAAGCAACACACTTTTCTTTAATTGGAAGCTTTGCGGCCTTAGATTTGCTTTTAAGACGTGAGCAGCTTCCAGCAAAATGAGATCACGAACATATAGCAATCCTATTAAGACAATGCAAAAGGTTTATATAGAAAGTGAACAAAAAAAAACTGCTATCTGGTTTCCCCATCGATTCTTCACTTTTTTTCATCTTTCTCATCTTCCCTGCTTCAATTTCATTCCATCCTCCCCCCACTTCTTCCATCCACTCATTTTGATCACTATTATCTCTCTTCAGAAATGCCATTCACAAAAAAACACTTGTTTATTTTTTATCCAATCTTTTCCCATCTGATAAGCGATTCAACAACGCTGGAATTAAAATCGAGTTAATCGAAATGGGAAAACGATATTAGAATTCATTACACCTGCATAGGCCTATAATTTTTGTCGGTCGTACGGGGTGCGTCGCGAATCTATACCTATAGAAATACGTATACTTTTTTGGTGAAAATAACGCGGAAATGGGTTATGATTATCTTTTAAACGGAAATGGGATAACCCTGAGGTGTCGTGACTAACGACCACCACGCGAGGACATGCGTCATATGGTTAATACATAATACGAAAAGTGAGTCAGTATGTAATAGATAGGTCAGAATGCGATAATTGCTGTAAAATACATCTCAAATTCTCTCATATCGCATTAGTATTTTTTCCTGTAATACTGCACGAGGGGGCACAATTTGTATTAAAATAAGAGGGAAATGTTTACACTAAAGATTAAACGACTCATGATTCACTTATAATTGGTAAGCAATTGTAAGCTTACTCGAATCTGTAATTGATATGGAGGGCATGCATACAGTATATATGGTGTTGACTGTACGTGTACTGTATTTTTTCAGCAATTTCAACTCGTTTCAGTTTGTCTAACAAGTGCAGAACGCATTTTCAATATATCACCAATCATAAGGACATACTGTACATGTATATAGAACGATGTCTGAAAAGCGTGAAAATTCAAAAGCACGTTGACGTCATTTACTTGAAATCGATCTTCAACACTATAATGGTTTCGATACTCGACATTAGAAAGAAACATATACCGGGTCAAGAAAAAGTTTTCTAGAAGTCAAATTTGCTTTAGCATTATGCCTTTTAATTTCGTCGTATTATTATTTTTGCGTTATTGGGCGCATATTTTCGAGCTCTGACCAAAGGGTGTGAGTATAAAGAATGCTTACTTTCGAAGTGCTTCTTTCAGCTTCTTTAGTGCTTGATTTCAGCTTCTTGTTTCCAGATTTGAGGTGCACAATGAATGCTGATAACAGCGTGATGGTCAGTGTGCCTGGTGGCGCCACTTCATGCGTTACGCTATAGGTGAAACATTCCGCGTAAAACCTCGCGTATGCGCATTAGCATCTCATGATGAGTGCAGGACACGTTTTTACAAGTACTGTACGGTACATAGGCGGCATAAAATCGATAGCTACACTTTTGACCAATAGTAATTTTTGTGCCACTCTGTTGTCTTAAAAATCTGCTTTCGGATTTCCAAAAAAAAAATGTTAAAAACTTTCTTGTAAGCTCGGCTAAGCTTTCTTTGCGTGTGCCCTGATTTAAAAAGCATGCCGCATTTTTATCCCGCTTGGTGGCGCTAGTGTACGCCGAGTGGTAAGCGTCTGAAAGAAGCATTATTTGTGCTCGCACCCAAAGTTCTGACAAAAACTTATAAGTGACGCATTATAAATAGGGTGCTGCCACTTTTGCATTTCCATGAGCCTTCTTTTTAACTTTCCGGTTATGTTGCCCGCTCGTGACGTCACACTAACTTTAGGATAGAATTTGTCGCAATGCACCTACCTTCTCCGCGAATGTAGTTTTCTTATAAATGGCACCGTTTCTGATCCATCCCGATCAATAGAGACAACGTGGCTCTGAAATTATTCAGAAACGTTCAACGTTAGTTGAAAAGGCAATTAAGCATGGATATTTATAGGTCTGAACATTCAATTAATAATTATCTACATGGTAATCGTAGCTTCGGATAACTCGGGGCTGCGTGCGAGAAGCTGCGCGATTGTTGGCTCTGTTTTACGTTAATTAGTTCATTTTGAGAGCTCGCTAATTAAGGGCTGTGTTCGTGCCATTAAGTAAACAAATCTTCTATTGGCTAACTGCTAATTAAAACCGCAATGTTCGGCACACTCGGAAGCTAGCGTGCATTGTCAACTGAATATGGTGAAGGGGGGTTATAAAGAACACCATGCTGGTCACTCTTCTCGGAGCACAATGTTGAGCCAGTTTATGGCGCGGAATACCTCGAAACTGTTACAGAAACCTGCAGGAAACAACGAAGACATTAACTGCACTCGTATAAAATTGATGGGGTGCATTTCTGTGGAAATTGCATGGCCTCTTCGTTTACGCCATTCGCGTTGCTAATTTCCCTTTCTTTTTTGGCAATTATTTTGGAAGCTGCAGGCTTCATTGACACGGCTGTAAAACGATTAATTAGCTGGATACGATACGAAACACATCGATTGCAAAATATAAATATCCTTTCAAATACAGCTAAAGGATATTTTAAATCGATGGTCTCCTGCAGGCAATAAGTATACAAAATGAATGTTTATGACATGCTTGTTACCGAGCTTAAAATTAGGATTTTTTTTATTGATAAATTTCAAACGACGACACGGTGGCATCGCGGTTAACACCATTGTTTAACAATGTTACGACGTATCATCTAACGTATGTTACGTTTCACCAGACGTTCTAAAACCAGGAATAAATGAAGTACTTGTTCGTTCGTTTAGCATGATGGTGATGTACTCGTGCGTGTAACCACAGTATACGAAATACCAGTATTCACTCCGCGCATTCCTTCTGTCTCTATTCTGTCCATTTTCGCAGCGCCAACTTTCCGACTAGCGGCGGCTAAGTGGGAAAATGCGCATAGGCACTTGCCCTCGTGGGCAGCGTCTGCTTTATCAAAACGTGATATGTTACGGTGCGGCATTTTTCGTTTGTTACACACGTTTTCTGAGGAAACTTTATAACGTACGATACACTTAGCCAATCGGGCAGTTTTGTGCAACCCTTTGGATATCTTTTGATATGTCGAGCGAGTGACACATCGCCTACGATACGTTCGTATCGCGTCGTATCGTTGGGAGTTTTTCTATTTACGAGCTCTTAACTGCCACCGTATAAATTCTTGCGCTGCAGTCGTATTTTCGGGACAGGAGACATGAAAGGTGCCGACACGGAGCGTCCATACTGCTATTTCGTATACTATGGTGGAATAACAAGGGGCAAGGTTGAATCCAAAAATGCTCGCGGTTTTATACAGTCTAGTTCTAAGTTGGGAACTATTGCATGCCGGCAGTGACGTAGGTGTGACGCAACTTTTTCTCTTTTTCCCTCTTTCGACTCGCGAACACTAACTCCCTGTTAACACGCTTTCGTGATTTTCTTATATATTAGAAATGTAGAGGAGAGGAAAGGAGGGGGACTCGCATTTGGGCATCGATATATATTTTGAGCGAAGAAAGGAGGGCTTAAATAAAATATGCCGAGATATTTATGGCGAGTGTCGCCCTCGTAACAGCGAGTAACCGTTAATAAAAAGACACTTTGGAGAGAAATTGTTGTTGCAATTGAACGGTCGTGCCGCGAATAAATGTTCGTAAAAATGGAGGGGGAGGCAATTAATCAAGGCGCTCGAGTTACAAACTGCGAGCGTTAATGACAAACGGGGAGAGTGGAAAAAGCATTTTCCCCAAGAGAAGCAACGCTGCTAATAAGCCCGCTTGACTTTAGCGAGCATTTCAATAATCTATCTTATGCGCGACTGTGTTAATTCGAGAATATCAGCGGCTTTGTGGGCAAAAAAGAAAAGCTTAGAAAATGGAAAAGAAGAAGACAAAGTACGCTTAGTTTCGAATCAAGATTACGCATCTGCGCATATATACACTATATACAGGGGTGTTAAATAACACTCGAGTTCTCCACGCTTTCCACGCTCCCCTTTTGGTGGATATCAATCAGCTCGTTCGTGCATGGCGCGCTTGACGTCGAGCATTTTTGGCGGGAAATGAATACGGGTTACCGGAATAATTTTCAACATTCCTAAGTTTTCCAGGTTTTTTTTAAAAAAAATTCCCCGACCAATGTCAATGTTATCCACGACTTTGAAAAATCGACAATTTTTTTAAAATTTTAAAAAGTAACGTAGAAAAATTAATTAAAAAAAATAGCATGAAGTTGTTTTGAAAATTTTACAATTTTGCGTTCGGAAAATGTAGAAAGTTTTGGAAATTTGTACGTGTCCTTTCCGAGGGTCGAGATAATCGGAAGAGATATATTTTATAAAGCGTGACGTGCTTTAAATGGGATAATTATTTAATTAGTTTGAGGTGAAGTCGATGCAGAAATGATTTCGTAGCATAGTGGTAGATATTCCATGTGCAGTATATACGTTTTGGTCGGTTTAATGCATCGTGGTCATCGAATTCACGGGCACTTTTTGTTTACTTCGTGAAACTCGGTTTTGCATTCTGTTTTAATAGATGATTAAAAATCTCGGAGGCTTATTTCGATGGGAAAAGTTGCAATTTTTTTGAATTAAGTTTTCCAAATTGAGTGGAGCTTTCACCGGAGACCTTGTTAAGTGGCAATGTTCGCGACATACGGTGTATATAAGCTTTTTATAGAGGAAAGCGTAAGGGGAATGGAAAAGGCATTTGGGTTAGGTGGCGTATATGCAGGCGGGCGTAGAGATGAGTGAGATGGAAACTAAGATCGTTTTACTAAAGTGTAATATCAAACGACTTAATCCCCGCACTTTATCAGCTTTTTCCATTTAAATCCACTCTGGGAGTCACTTAAACAGAGTGCGTTCGCTGTATAACCACTTTGGCATTGTTAGAGTGCATTCTGGTTTCAAGAAGGAAAACAAAAACACGCCGAATGCCTAAGGAATTTGATGACCGCCCCGTGGGTGGCGCCAAACCCCCGAAGGAAGGAATTAATGCGAAGAAACCGAGAGAAAGGGGGGCAAACCAGACTGGCAATCGTGCGATGATGGCAAGCCTAAGAAGACTAAAAAAATACCCTTTTCAAATTGCGCTGCTAATCGCCCCTGTTTCAAACCAGCGAAAACCTTCTATTGATTGCCGATTAATTGTCGCAGCCATTTAAGCAGGCGTCGCAGCTATGAAACTGGATTATTTTTCATTAAACTAAAACTGAGTATTATTCATCTTCAAGTGGTCGGAATTAATAACATTAGAGAAACCTGCACACGACCATGAAACTTGTTTTAAACAAGTTTCATGGTCGTGTGCAGATTTCTCTAATGGAACTAAAACTGAATTAAAGTTCGTGTTTTACTTGTTTCTATACATACATGCATAAGTGTATTGTATACACGTTACCGTATAGATGCATGAACATTACATTACCTGTTAATTAAAAGCAATTTTTCTATACATTATTCTGATGGCCTCATTATTAAAATGTTGTCACTTTCTTCAAAAATAATCGTTTTATATTGTCTGAATTTTGAGTACAATTTGTTAACCGAATTACATTTTTCTCGATCCAGTCCTGGAAAACCTGGAAAAGTCAGAAAACTTAAAAACTCAGGGTCCATTTGCAAACTTTCAAATTTTCCCAGTAGCATAAACTTGCACAATTTTCAACCTTTTCCGAGGTCATCTTTACAAATGTTACCGCGTTTTCAATTTGAAAAAATGTCCAAGTTTTCCCGAGGACAAATTTGCAACATTTTCCACGTCTTCCAAATTAAGAATCTTCAACATTTTCAACTGTTTTCGAGTACAGATTTGTAAGATTTACAACAGTTTCCGAACTTGAAACTTTTACGGTTTGTGGCGACGAAAAAAAATTGAGGACAAATTTGCAACATCCTCAACCCTTTCAGAGTACAAAAATTACGTTTTCCAAGTACAAATTTGCAAAACTTTTAAAACTTTCCGAATACAATTTTTTTTAAGTTTCTGGCGTCCTGAAAGTGGGGGGAGGGGGTCATGATCGACCGGACACAACACAGCGAGGACAGGAGGTAGCGGGTGGGATAAGGAAGGTTGTCAAATTTCCGGAAAATTTTGAGGACTTCTTTTTGAATGCTCCTTGACGTTTTATCAATCAGCCACGAGGCTATTCGAAATAATGTCCATATGTGAGGTTCATGGATGTGTTTTAGAAAGGCTGTAGTAAAGTTTGAATTGGTTAGTAATGGAGGGAGTTTAGTATTAGAAAGGATTGTTCTTAAGTGTGGATTGTTGCATCAAAACGGACAGTGGTCATCATGAAAATGCTTATACCAATGTTGACGTTATTAAATTTTGTTTTCGAACGCTTTACTTATATAGCATACAAAAGACTATATCAATTAAAGTCATTAATACGAAGATTCTGTAATTGAATACACTCAATTGCATGCGCTTAATTAACTTTGGCCATTTGGCTTGATTCTTGTATAGTTGTATCAATTAAGTTGCCGCAAATTCTGCATCGCTGTATTTAATTAAAGCGATAAATGCACTCAACGCAGCACTATAGGAAATTCACGCAGAATTGTCTTATCGCGTGTTAATGCCATATGTGCATGGAGGAAATTCACTAAAGTTGTTCTTGTTATCCTTATTATTTGTTAATAACAATTAGCCATAATTAGGAATCTATGTTAATTGATAATTTACAATAAGTCATTACGCTGACTGGAATTAATTAGTATATGGTCTTCATCTGTTTTATAACCACCCATGACCCAAAAGTGGATATCTCATTAACAGATAAGTTCATCGATGGTACGGCGTGCTATATATAAAGATTCTAAATATTAGGCGAAATACAGTTTTTATATATAGTCTCCAAACTGAAACAATATGCATGTTAAACCCCTCGCATAAATTACCAATGCACATTATCTTCATGTCAAGCTTATATACTGCATATTCATGCGCGATAATTCCCGCTAGTTTTAGTGCTAAATAAACCTCCAGGTGGAGGGTCGATCGGTGGCGGATGCGATTCCATTGTAATTATCAGGGTTGCCAGTTTTTTTATAGATTGGTCTTGCCTGACTTTTCCTGACTTTGCCTGACCATTATGACAATTTTTCCTGACTTTTCCTGGCTTCTAAAAACATTTTTCCTGACGATATTTCAATAAATTGACAAAATTTTAATTATTTTTAAAAGATGTACAAAGGCTAGCACAATTATTTCCGTTTCTCGTACAAATGTTGAATTTGTTCATCAATAGATGCTTCTTCCAACTGAGACCTCTTTTTTTTTCAGTTTCAAAACTTTATATTGTCAATAGTATAGAGCCTTATTTTTTTTTCCTGACCAAATTGCTAATTTTCCTGACTTTTCTAGCAAAAAATACTATTTTTCCTGACTTTTCCTGACATTATTTTTCTTTCCTGACTTTGCAGAAACTGGCAACCCTGCATATAGTGACCACCCGTGTACAGTGACAAACATAGCACTTTTTTACGTGGTCACTTTTAACAGGTTTTACTATAATGCATTCCTGTTGCACGCTTGGCGTCAAGTACGCGACTGCCGAAAGGAAAGTGCCATTCGTAAAGCATCTGTTCGAGTATCCCTAAAGCTTCCTTATTAGGAAACTGTACCTTGGCTTCGTCCAAACGCGGATCTAAACGGATCAATCGTTGTAGCAAATACTACTATAATAATAATACCCAACGGCGATATTAATATAAAAAAAGTCAGAGAGAAATGTATTTTTCTGCCCATGCCCCCTTTTTCTAACGTCTAAACGTCCGTTTCCGTTGAACCCCCCCTCAGACGCAATGTGCCTTACTAATCCAATAGCATCTACCTTTGACATTTAGAGAAAAGCGCGGATCGAAACCGCGAGCCGCTAGCAAGAGCGTCGTTAGCGAAAGAGAAAGAAGAGAGCTAGCGCCCCCGACGGACGACCCCAGAACTAAAAACGCACCTGCGTGCTAATAAAAGAGATAAACGCCAAATAAAATCAAAAAGGATCGAGATATACACAACCGATAACGTCCAACAAGCTTATTCAGGGTTTCCCCCTACAAATTTAATTTTCAACCTCTCTGACGTATTTTCCAGGTTATGAAAAAAATTTCCCTGACCAATAACAACGTGAAAAATTGACATATTTCCAAAATTGACACTGGAAAATATCTTTTTCAAATTTACTAACGACAATTTTGAAAATTAACGTAGTCATTTTTTTTTTAAATTTATAACAATTGCATGAAAATTTGTTAAAATGAGAAAATTTTGTATTCGTGAAATGTCCAAAATTCGTGCTTTGAAATTTTCTCCTTGGGAAATGTGGAAAATTTGCACTCGGAAAACCTCGAGAATTTTGAAAATTTGTACAAATTCGTACATTTTTAACGTGGACAATTTTGCTAATTTGTACTCGGAAAACGTGGAAAATTTAGAAAATTTATCATCGCAAAACGTGGAAAATTTTGCAAATCTGCATGTACTCCGAAAATGTGGGAAATTGCTGCAAATCTCTACATGGGCCCCGAGCTAACTTTGAAGAAGTGTTAATTTTGGATCGCCATGACTGCGTTGAATTTCCCTGACATTTTCAAAATAAACCATTCTTCCCTGACTTTTCCATGTCACTGGAAAATATTTTTTTAAATTGACTAACAACAATTTGAAAATTAACGTACGTGTAGATATTTTGTTTTAAAATTTTTAAAAATTGCTTAAAATGGGATAATTTTGTATTCGGAAAATGTTAAAAATTTGTGCTCGGAAAAAGTGAACAATTTTGCAATTTTGTCATCGGAAAATGTGGAAAATTGGTACTAGGAAAACCTAGAGAATTTTGCAAATTTGTATTCAGAAAATGTGGAAAATTATGCAAATTTATACTCGGAAAACGTGGAAAATTTCGTGAATTTGTACATGGAAAACGTGGAAAATTTTGAAAATCTGCACTCCAAAAATGTGGAAAAGTTTTGCAAATTTCTATTCGGAAAATGGGCCCTGAGCTAACCTTGTAGAAGTATTCATTTAGGATCACCATGACCGCGTTGAATTTCCCTGACTTTTTCAAAATAAACCATTCTTCCCTGACTTTTCCAGGTCATTCTCATGTTCCCTGACTTTTCCAGGTCTGGGGGAACCCCGTGTAATATCCACATACATGTACGGAGCTCGTCTTAAACGAAAAAATTAACAATATTCGTAGTACGGGAGAGTGGATAAAATTCGTAGCAAGTGAGTTTTTCTTAATGAGGTTCTAGTGTATCTATATATATAAAATAGTAAACGACGCCATTTTGTTTTTTAAGGCTAGCCAATCCTGTTGGATCAAACACACAAAAAAACGCCAAGTCCGTATGATTGGCCGTTCGTGGCAACCCCCCAGGAGGGCGAACTCCGTGGGGAATAACAAGGCCATAAATCTTCTCTAATTTGCCTAGGACCATGAAACTGTCAAACAGGTTTCCCGTCCCCCATCCGAGATGCATTCAGGACATATAGCGCCATCTTTTGGAGCCAAATGACAGCTAAATCTAGCTCTTGGTCGCATTAAAGGGGTTAGAAAATCAAACAACAATTTTTACCCGGGAAAGGCCGGGTATTACCGCTAGTTTCCTATAAATTTATCACGTGGAAATTGTACGTTTTACGAAACTACGCGTAAGCGTGGTTTCGAGACTGTCGAGTGGCTGAGTACCCCCTCTTAGCTCTCTGAACCTCGTTCGTATACCAAAACTTCACTTTTTATTATCGTGACATTTGACCTTTGGCAACCTTTCGTTATTACCGTACCGTATATCTCAGTTGACCCCTAAACTACCCCCCCCCCCCTTCCTACCTCAAGGACCTTGCGGAACAAAAATAACCTTTTTTTTCGATTCGGACTTGGATGGAAGTACGAAAAAAGGGCCCCGAAAGTAGGTCCAAATTTTGGCTGGATTTTGAGCAGTTTTGGGTGACCTCGTTGAAGTGCCAAATTTTTGGTGGTCGATCGTTCCGGTAAATCCTGCGCCTCGTTCCGGTTTTTTGTGTCCGGTATAATTAAGCGAGGAATTGGCCAATTTCGAAAGCCATGGAGCCTCACCCCCCTCCACCCCCTCCAATGACCCTTGGCCCCAAAAAAACAGGGGCGGGACCGAGTTGAATTTGGCGTGTAAACGCCGCGATATGACACGAGTTGCTTAAAACCATCCATCTTTTTTTGTTTTGTTTTTTTTTCGGGAAAAAAGGTATTTTTCTAAGTTTTTGTTCTTCTAGGAGCATGGGGGGTTGGGGGTTCTCGGGGCGCGAATTGTGGCGAATCATCGAGACATTGTTACGAATGACAGATGAAAAATTAGGCACCGGAAGTGACGGTATTTTCGCCCACCCTGCTTGAAGTATTTGCAAACAGACTCGTTTTCATGAAGCTAAACGTTTCTTGCTGTTTTCGTTTCTTCGAGATAGATGGCGCTGCATCAAATTATTCCAATACATATCGACAATTTTGAAAGTACATTTCGACAACTGTGAAAGTATACTTCGACGATTTTGAAAGTATACTTTGACGATTTTGAAAGTATATTTCGACAATTTTGAAAGTACATTTCGACCATTTCGAAGGTATATTTCTACAATGTTGCCAGCAGCTATTTGGACAATTTTGCGAGTATTTAGACAATTTTGCGAGTATTTCGACAATTTTAATAGTATATTTCGACAATTTTGCGAATACATAGCGACACTATTGCAAATTGTTAAAGGTTTGGTAGTTTTTAGACAGTTGTTCAAATCTTTCGACAATTTCCAAATTGTGAAAAAATGTCGGAAATTGTCCAAAAAATTTGCCATAACTCCGAATATTAGAAAAAGTCGAAAATTTGCAAAATTGACGAAATAAATTTAAAAATTTGATCAAATAATGAAGCCTGCTAAATTGTGGAAATTTTCAATTTTTTCGAATAATTAGCACAATTGTCGAAAATTAGTAAAATTGACAAAATTGCTTAGATAGTCTCTCGTCCTGCAGTCTAGTCTAGTTTACGACTAATCAATCATCGATTGGAACAGCGCCACGACTAAGGACTAACCAAATTAGTCGTTAGTCACGATGACCGTGACATTGGTCATCGACGCTCGTTTCAGTTACAACATGTCTATTCGAAGTAACGAGACAGTAAGTGGCGACAGCAGACACTGTCCAGCGACGAGACCAGTACCTGACCCAGGTCAAAAATAGCCCCGAAAATATACGTATATCTATCGGACACTCACCCTCGGCGCCATCTAGCGCGATGACCAGCGCGGAGATGACCACGATGCGCAGAGCCATCCGGGATAATCCAGTGACTTCCGTTTCGTAAAAAATGTCACTTTTTTGAGGTGGGAACAAGTGTGGGTGCAACGCGGGAAGAAGAACGATGTTGACCGGTGGATGGACGAAAAGAGTGACCGCTCGGACCTTCCCCGAACGCAAGAGTGACCGTTGCTCGGACCACCCTAATAGAGATGTCTGACAGCCGCTTCGGGGGAACCCCTTCTCATCCTCCTCCTTCTTCTCCTTACCCCCCGAGGGGGTCATGGGTGCGTGGCCAACCACCCAGGTGAGGAGGAGATGGTAAAGCAACAATTTAGGCCAACTCGATCTCCTTTTTGATGATCCCACTTGCTCGAAAATTGTAATAAGAGGAGATGGACTTCAAGAAGACTTTTGCAGAACTTTTTGGGGACTTTTTGACTCGGGTTGTTTCTGGAAATTTACGTGGCTGAGGTGCAAAAGCAGGGTCTGGAATCGGATTAGCTTTCGCTTACTGCTGGGGTATTATTTCACGGTAGAAGCACGGAATTTCGTAAAGACGAATTGGCGAGTTCCAGGGCCCCTTTGAGCAATATACGGTATGGGGTCATTCCCGACGATTAATTCCCAATTCGGATATTACGAATTTTTTTTTGGCTGAAACGAATGGTTGTGGGACCTTCGACCAATCCCGAGCGTTCGCGCTATGCGTATAGTCTCGTTAAAACGAATTTTTAAAAGAATGGCACAACAGGTATATACGGTACAACCTGTTATGAGTGACCACCACAAATAACAGCTATGTTGGTCGCCGTACAGAGGTGGTCACCATACAAAGAATGCCCGGATTAAATTAAAATAATGAACGTGTTCACTGCACTGGTACATGTAGACAGTAATACACGTAGTAAAAAACCATAAAACCAAAAAAGTACAGAATCATCATGTCCGAGGGTTGAAGCAAGATGCAACGTGACTCATCCGTTATCCGGTCACCTTTTAAGGTACATTGGCAATGTAAGAATTGCAAAAAAAGACAACACACTGGGCACTGTACACCATAGACAGGTGGTCACTGCATGGTCACTATACGGAGCATTTTTACGAAGGAAATGTACGCTAGAAAAAAAACAATACAGTAAAATACAGTAGAACCTGTCTAAAATCAAACGCTTGGGACGGGGGGAAATTTTGA
This sequence comes from Megaphyllum sjaelandicum, assembly GCA_034698745.1. Classification (NCBI taxonomy): domain Eukaryota; kingdom Metazoa; phylum Arthropoda; class Diplopoda; order Julida; family Julidae; genus Megaphyllum; species Megaphyllum sjaelandicum. Next base: position 290 of record JAQGBX010001286.1, on the reverse strand, counting down.
TTTCAGACAGGTTCATCCAGAAACAGCTGCAAAATAGGGAATTTCCCTTTTTTTTAATTCTAGATGAGTCACTAGCTATTGGGCATCATCTTTACACACTGTACAGGGAATTTCCCCTTTTTTTCTATTTTGGGCCCCATTTTAGTATACATGTAAAGTACTCGCATTGCAGCTCCTAGTTATACATGTACCTGTCACATTTACAAGTAGGCCTACATTGTACAGGTCAACATCAGGTTGACCAAAGGTTCAACTCACAACACAATGACAGAGTCTCTCTGTCTAGCCCT
>JAQGBX010001285.1:0-25992 GCA_034698745.1 Megaphyllum sjaelandicum | reverse complement strand
TCTAGGTGTTACGGTTCAAAAATTATACTTTCAATTTCGTTGAAAAAATGGTGTTAGGTAAAAGTTAATACTATCAACGGATAGAGCACCCATGACAACCTATCTAACGACACAAGCAGATTTTTCACATCTCTAACGGTTAAGAAAAAATTTGGGTGGTGATGGACTTATGACTCGCCCTGTATATATATATATACAGTACGTACATGTACAGGTATCTATGCCACGCAATAGTTGCAGCAAAACACCACACTTTCGCGGCAGTTCCGCCATAATTGAGGAACATTAAAACAACAGCAGTGCGAATTATAGTGACTAACAAAGTGTATATAATTAAGTGCTCAATTATAATAACCTATACATGCAAACCATATGCTTAATTATTTAAAAATATGCGGCCTCCATGGCAAGTGGGTTGGCTTTTATTGAAATAGTCCTACTCGTCACGTGAATTCTTAATCTATAGCGTGTACATCGCTACTTACTAATATTTTTGTAGGACGCTTTTCTTCCAAAAAATGACACCCATACTTTCTATGCATAATTTATTCCGGTATAATTTGCATTATCAGGGATGATACGTGTTTTGCTCTTCTGCACATCCATGTACTTTTTAATGGTAGCTAGACGGGCATGTTGTAAGACATTTGTTTTAGCTTATATTGGTGCCCCCCATGTTATTGCTTAAGCAATTTTGTAATAATTGCAATTTTACCCGAAATTGCATATGCAATTATTTGAATTTGACGAATTTTGTTATGCATTTAATTGCACGTGTACTTTTAAAAGGTTCGTGTCTCCCGAAATGTTTCTGCCAATAAACTTAATCGAAGTATAGTTCATTTATGCTGTACAAACCACTTTTAATTTATTTAAAAATGCTCGCGTACACTTTTATACATGTATAAAGTTACAATTAGGAAATAAGCGAATGACTTATGTATAAGACATGATTTCGTTTTTGTGATTCGATTTATACATAATAATAAATACAGTCCATGCCGTATGCACGGTATGGAGCCATGTATCACATGGTGACAACTTTAATTGTGGGTTGCATGATCGCAAATATATATATACATGTACATAAATAATATACAACATTGGATCAAATGACTTTTAAAAAGACACGCACTTACATTTACCGAGTAGAAATTTCGCATCATTTTGACAATGATGAAGTGATAAAGGAGACAAATGGGAGTTATACATCACAGTATCACATTTAGTATCAAATACAGTTGGCAAGGAAACACATGGCCGGATAAGCTGGAGCACGATACATCTTAGATGATATTATTTCAGCTCATAGCAGTTATAATGAAATCAAAAAGACTAGCAGAACTACTGTAGTGAACATAATTTAATTAAGAACTAAGAAACACGTTAGAATGGGGTCCTATTTTGACGTTTCTGTTTTGTAAGAAAAATGATGTTTAAGCAGCATGATAACCATGCAGTGTAGAATTTACGAAAGAGAATTTCAAAGAAATTCGCTCTATTATGCATCATAAACTTTTAATTCAATTAATTGTTGATGTTTCTGTATGGAGAAGCTGGTCAGCTACATTTTTTCCTTGTTTTAACACTTAGTTGCACCAATACTCGTTCAGATCAAGTGTTGTTCAGTGATTTAATTAAGATGTTTGGCACGATCGCCACAATTTTATGATAAATTAGATTTTTGTGGGTAGGCTGCATAAATTATTTCTATTGGTTTTGACGGTGAATCAAAATCTAAGATGATACTGTGGTTGGAAGCACTTGTCAAGCATGTTAAGAAGATGGCAAATTTTCAGAATTCAATTAATACGAGCATAGACGATTTCATCTTGTATTACGAGCAGTCGTTTGCATAAGAATTTATAATTTGTTCGTATAAAAACTCGTTTTCTGAACCTATACATTTCAGATCTCACTTTGTGACCTCGTCAAAATTCGTTATAGCGAGTTTGAATCAACCTGAGATTTAATTAGCCGTTATAAACAAGCTTTTATTTATTAGGAAGGTACGACTGAGATTCTTAATGCGAGATGGAAGAGATGCAGGGTATTGAAAAAAAATGTTGGTTGTCAATTAAACTGCACAGAAGTGTTTTTGGAACATCCTGTACATGTTTGAGGAAATTACGTGGGACAGCGGCAAAGGTCAGCTAATTTTTGAAAGAATGTTTCATTCAAGCAAGTGACATCGGTGAATGATACGGTGATATTGTCAGTATAAGATACAATTAGATCAAAATCTGGGATATACGTGGAAACGACCACACACATTAAACATTCAGAAATCGAAAAAAAAAATTAAGATGAGAATACTTTATCAGGTTTAATGCTTTCATATGCTGAAAGTAGCCTAAGTCGTTAGTGATTTTATATATACAAGAACTTTTGACTACCAAAACATTGACAATTATTGACAGGATTTACAGTATTTGTCACTTTGTTTCTTCGTAGCATTTTCTTCCCAAAAGTTGTCCTTGCGTTATTGGAAGACTACAAAGCGTGAAAATGCTTCGTTTGTGATTTTTTTTCGACTTCTGTTAAATCTTTGGTATGAAACGACATCTTCTTGACATCCACTAAATAGGTCAGTGCTTTTTAGCATGGCAGTAAGCCTTGCCCAAAGCCCATGCGGTTTAAATTGTCCGGTTCTGACGTGCTGTGCCTCCTCTGGAGCAAAACCTATTCGAAAATAAGTTGATTTTATTTAGCAAATTGATGATATATAATGCGCGATATCATACTCGAGCATGCCATATTGTATTAACAAAAAATTAATGACATTAAACTTACGTTTTGCTGCAATGTTTTCAAAATGTGATGGAAATTCGGCCTGCACGTTAATTCCCTAGACCAGCATTCGGATACTAGATTCTGAAAGAATAAATTTAAACCAACTTAGTATAAATGCATGTTTGAACAGTATATATTGAGCTACTGTCTTTGAGCACTTTGTGTCACCTTTTATTCTGAAACATTTATATACAAAATGTTTCGGATATTTTCCAGGCGGACTTTACCAACCACCTGCTTGTGGAATAATGGGCACATTGCTGCATCTTGTATCTTAAAAATCAGCACGTCATGTCTGGGCCAGATGGGATAGGCCATTTGAAATCACTTGGCGAATTTGTTTCGATCTGTTTTTTATTGAACACCAGATTCTGAGGAATGTCTCAAAATTGTATTGCACAATCGGTCTCGGTAGATACGCATTGTAACTTCCCAAATCCACGCGAAAAGCATGCAACGCCTCTATATGGTTGGCTTAAACTTTATCGGGAGCCTCATTCACACTACATATCGTCCACCCTTCTCCAAATTTCCCCTTTTTTTCTTTTTTTTTTCTTTTTATTCTTGGCAAAAATGCCTCCTTTCTTCGCCTCGTAAAACCATTGGCGCGTGCACATGGGGCCATGCTCCATATTGGCACCCTGTCCCTTGGCCAGATGCCTTTCTTTTACGGGGAAAAAATGGCCAATCTTTAACATTTGGTGAACGACTAACGACTTTTGGTAGTCAGTCGCCCATAGGCAAAGCTTCATAACATATGGATAATAAGGAGTTGGCCATGTTCAAAGACAGGTGTGGTACGCGCTACCAATGGGCTCGACAGGGTAGGGAAAAAGAAGGGCAGCTAGAGCCGCTGCACCCTCCCGATGGCTCTCTCTCGGTGCGGGTCAGGGTCAGATGCAGGTCTGCGAAGTCGACCCTCACTACCGTCTTGGCCACGCGGTTATTAGCAAAAATTGAATTAAAATAAAGCGCGCACCTATTACACGATCGTAAATGGCAATTTAGGAGCAGATAAGAGACAATGAAGACTCGTGACCCGCATTGGGTTTTTTTTTTAGGGGGGGGGGGGATAGACACGTGTGTAATTGATGATAATGCCTTTAAGACCAATTAATGTACCACCATCTTTTGAGCGCTTGTCAACTGACAGCAGTGTTATGGTATACTGACAATACAGCGCCACGCGGCTTTTTTCCCGGGAATTCTTAATTAGTAACCGCTTTTCTGGTCAATTGTCGGATGGGGTGTTAGGCTGGCAAACCGACTGCCAATTAGAAATTGAATAAATTTATCAAAAATTGCCAAAGTTCCGAGAAGAGTTTGCACTATAGTTACGCGCGAATTTTACGAAGCAATATCAAAACGTCAAGTTTTTGCAAAAATGCTTTCTATACATATGTGCGTGTACTTTCAGGTTGCACATCCTTTACTAAAAGGTTGCCAAATTTGCTTAATAAATAATAGCATTATCTGAATAATCCGATAAAACATACTTTTATGGAAGACCAGCTTTTTAAGAAAAAAAACGCGATTTTTTGTTTTTGTTTAAATTTGCATGTGAATAAATAAGCCGGGAAGCGCCATATGTCATACCATAGCATTTTCTTTGCAGACATAATTATACTGTAGGCTACATAAGACGCTTGTTTCGAGAAATTACTGCCAACACTCACTTTGATTCCTGCGGAGCATTTCAGACCGTCGAGTGATTGTAGGTTCCCGTTGCCAACTTGCCAGATGACGGCGTGGGCCCTTTGGCCTTGGAAGGGCCACTGTTCCCCAAAAAGTTCATACAGCAGAGTTCTGAAGGGGGGAGAAACGTACAGGTAGTTGCGTAATTAATAAAATATTACATCATTGGCAAATATAAGTTAACGTTTTTGAGCGAACAACAAACTTACCCAAATGCAAAAACGTCGGAATATTTGGTGTAAGCTACTGTTGGGACAATTTTCGGCGGTATTACTCGTAAGCTTCGTATAATTTCTGGACTGACATAGGTCAGATGACCATTAGGAACGCATCCATAGTCTTCCCTATGAAGAGATAAATAAAAAATGAAAGTTTAAAAACCCAAATAATCCACGTTGTACTGGACAATATGGCATGCTGTCAAATATAGCACTGCATTACCTGTCGAAATCTTTTTCGGCCATTCCTTGATCCAGAAGGCTGACTTTGGCTTTGGTTTCCAGCAAAATGTTCTTGGAGTTCAACTTGCGGTGTATAATCCCTTTGGCGTGTAGATAACTCATTCCCTGAGGAAGAAAAAAATGATATTGTTAGTCGAGCTACTTATACATTATTTTACTTACAACTTTAACGAATTTGGATCAATTAACCAGAGAAATGCTCTTTTTAACACATATCTCAAATAAATGATTGAAAACTCAGTTTACATTATTCTGTTAGTGAATGAGAGTAATAATTCAAGAATTCAAAAATGTTTCAATCATTTTTTTAACAGTGCATTCGTAGGGACTGTGCATTGCACCATACTATAGATTGGACTAGTTTAACCTTATGACAGATTTACGAATTCTTTACCGTCAATATAATGAAGCATAATGATAATAAAAGTAAGAATACCCACTTCAATAGGTGGTGATGTTTCTCTACTCTTTTCATGCTTCATTTTTATAATCTATCATTGCTAGTAAGGTATTTGGGAAGTACAGACTTATGCCGAGCCCTGTACGTTTTTTCGACTTATTTATGGGCGCGTACTTTGCGCTAACATTCATTGCAAAGGAACCAAGGGGCCGATCGTGCCCCGAATGTGGACATGCAGTGGATTTTATACGGGTATTGAAATCGTGGTTTGCACCCATTCAAGGTGCACCCGTCTGTCCCGTTCAATAAATCAAAAACTAGGGTAAAGCATAAAAGATGGACGATCAGGAGGGTTGAAAAGAAAGAGCGCGTGCAATACTCGTTCCCCGTGCAATACATTTTTGCAAAATAGGTGTTACGAGGACCCTCTATTTGGGATGGGGAACAGATGCGCTAGGACTGGACAATGGCGCGATTTTCAGAAAAGATTTTGGCGTTTCTTACCTGCGCCACCTGACGAGCTATGTGCACTTTATAGGGCAATGGGAAATGGTCCTTTTTCACGTGAATATGATCGTACAGGGAGCTGCCCTTGCGAATGCTAAATAAACGAGAAAAAAATGCAGTCGAGATAAGTAGCCTGATATAAATGCCAACATTCAAATAACGATAAACTAAAAGTTTTTTTTTTTTGGCAGTTTTTATGTCTGGAACTTTTGAGTACATTTATAAACAAAATGCACAAGTGCACAATACATGTACGTGTACTCACACCTACACGTTTGCGATTTTATGGCTTACATGTAAAGTTTTTGTGTTGAGCCCATGCATCTGTTTGCCTTTGAAGGCCAGTAGGGAGCGCGTGTTGTGCCTTACCTGGTAACGATGGCTAACTGAGGCATGTCGATGCAAACTCCCATGAAGAGCGCCACATTTTCGTGGCGTATCATGCTCAAAGAAGTGACTTCTTTCCAAAATTGCGTAGTTTCCTGTTCACTGCTGATGTGGAAAATGTGAATCATGACTTCGCCGTGCCATCGACCCCTGCTCGCGTACGAAACAAAGTCAAACATAAGATGGCCGTGTAATGCATTTTTCATACGTTTCATGTACTGCATACAATTGGTCATAAATTTATCCGGCGCGAGGCCTTGGTCCACTGTTCCTGACCAATTTAAAAGCTCGGACAATGTATACGCGGCTTGGCAAATTTGCAAAATTTGACTCGCGCAATTGACGATGCGTGCCAGTTTACACGTAGGCTCGTGCATAATCAGAGCGTTTATTTCGCATGCATGCAAGCACATTCGGGAAGTCCAGAAGTAGGAAAACTCACCGATAAATGTCGTGGCGTCGTCCTCTTCTTAACTGCCTCCCAAATTTCAGATCTTTGAATGGGATGCTCCATTCTCCTAAACTGTCCTTTTCGTTGGAATGAGACTGGTTGCATACGCTAAATCATTGGGGGTAAAGAAAAAAAGTTATTACTTCAGCATTTTTCTATTGCGAATCTATGCGGAATATTGGTTGATTCTTTTAAATTACTTTGGCAATTCGAGGAATCGAGTTACGATTAACGCGGAATTCATATTTACCTGTTAGAATCGTCATCGTTGTCGTAATCCTCAAAACCAGATTCACTTCCTTCAAATGCATCGTCTGAAATTCAATCAATCCAGAACTTTTAATTAGTGTGTAATTTAGCTTGCTGCTAGTGTATTTCATCGACAGATTATAACCGAATTCAGCATTTTGCAATAAATTGGTTTTGGTGATTTTTAACATTGGCGTATTTCTGCACACGAGGACTGAACACAAAGCCAGGGGATGTGCCAGCATCAGGCTATACCTACCTGGGAATTTTGCCAACGAAGGGGGATCCCCCACAAGAGGGATCTTTAACGTGCAGAGATCAAACGAATATTAACATACGTTTAAAATGCATTTTGAAATGCAATCATGCAGTGACTCTTTAATTTAACATATGCCTGATTCATTTAATATAGATATTCGTTTTATATAAAATATTTGCTGATTAGATTGAATTCCATCTAGTTAGTCGTATTGAATTATATTAATGCACTAGCATTAGTAACAATAAATTGCGTTAGCTGGACATTTTTCCGTCTTCTCCATAACAACATACTGTAATTAGTAATTTTTATACATGTATATTTTACAGGCCTTTTCGACAAGCACGTTTAAAAAAACGTCTCTATAATAATTTAATCAGCCTGAATAATTACGATCGGATAAATTTTAGAAAATAGGCCAAGTTTATGTTAACATACGTTTTAAAATGCATTTTGAAATGCAATCATGCAGATTGTTTTATATACTGTATACAATATCTGCTAATTAGATTGAATTCCATCTATAGTTAGTCGTATTGGATTATTTTAATGCACTGGCATGAGTAACAATAAATTGCGTTAGCTGGAAATTTTTACGTCTTCACCATAGCAACATACTGTAATCAGTAATTTTTATACATGTAGATTTTACAGGCCTCTTCGGCAAACACGCTTTTTTAAACGTCTCTATAATAATTTAATCAGCCTGAATAATTACGATCGGATAAATTTTAGAAAATAGGCCAAGTTTGAGGTTATTAGCCAGGGACAAGTTTCTGGTTTTTCATGAGTCCCAAGCAGGTGGCAGGCTAGACCCTTATAAATTCAGCTCTCCTTATAGGATTGTTGATAAAAAAAATACGAAAAAAAAAAAGCATTTTCGATCCGAAAATGTTATTCAACGGTTGGTGCAACAGGTGCTAAAAACCACAAATTGGGAGCAGATGTGATTTCGAGCAAAGCAGTTTTTAACCATGCAGCTCATGTCAACTCCCTCCCCCGTGCAATTTTTTTTCATTTATTTATTTAATGTGTAAATGGCCTTGCGTGCGAGGTATGCAAAGTTACAGTCAAGCGTGAAAATGTATAACGGTGCTAGAAAAACGGTTACAAAGCCCTGGCATATAATGATATCGGAATATGACAATTTAAAAAGCACATTGCGTGTCTGGCCAGTGAAGACCCGCCAATGTTTCAGCTCCGTTTTTGAGCCTAGCTCTGAAAAATCCATTTTTACCTATTTGTTTACGTATAGCGCTTACGTTATGTAATTATGATTGGAGCTTATTCAATGCGTCCTCATTTCCAACTCCGGGAGGATCCCAGGTGATTGAATAGCTCGCCGAAACGCATTTGGGTCAAAAAATCGTGCATAATTCAGTATAAATATCCTAGCTAGGGTTTAAAATCGGACACGTGTCTGCGAATAAAACAAAAAACGGCTATGCTAATAAACGTATACAAGTATAGTCGCATTGCGAAAGTAGGACTGACAACTAAGCTAACAATGGCTTTTAAGGGTTTCCAAAACCTGAATTTTAATGTGGAAAAATAACCTAGATAACGTTAAATAAAATTAAACGAAGTCATGCGAGGGATACTTTTTGCAAATTTGGACCGACTCTCCAGCCTGGTTTCCGTGAGAATTCAAATAATGTTACATTAGATGGAACGAACTTTTTATATCATATTCCGATGATAGCTAAAATTGTGGTCAACTTTGTACGAGGTTTTCTGAGAAATTTTTTTTATAACATTTATTTTCTGGATATAAATGAATTTCCATAAATCCATTAAAATCAATCTTGAAGTATTTGTCCGCTGCAGAGGTCAACAGTCTAGTTTGTTTTAGAACATATTCCTGCATTCATTGACCAATTGGAACTAGGAACTCAACTTATGTTTTGCCATTGCAATTGGATGAGCTAGGAATGGTCCCAAATGAGAAACTTACCATTGGTCGTGAAACTTTTTCGTCCTACTGGTGGCCACGTCGCGCACATGTCTTCACGTGGTCCGTTTCTGGACTCCAAGCTCAATGTTCTGGTTTTTGACGGACACCGACGCCCGAACCGCCCTTCGTCCAACTGTCCACAAAATAGGTGCACCGTGTGCGCCATGTTGGCAATGGATTTCTCCTTCAGAAGTCCGGCGCTGAAGCATTCTGTAGGAACCGAAGCGTGGACAGGAAAATGCTGATATGGCGCGTCGTTGCAGCAGACGTTCTGCCTAACCAACTGGTGATGGTGGTGGTGATGGTGAGGAATGGCCAGCGGGTCACGGATGCCACCGGAGGACGGTTTGGATTGCGAGCAGCGAGTTCTGGATGGGAAGCAGTTTGAAGAAGCTGAGGGCGTTGTCAGCTGGTGGTCAGAGGCAACGCGAATATCACAATCACAGGATGGCGTCTGGGCAACGGAGGAGGACAACGAGCTAATGCCGCTATCCCTCTGGATACAAGGGCAGCGCGGGGATTGGCAATGTCTTTGGAGGCCAGTAACCATTGTAACTTCTCGTTTGCAACGCTCCTGGTGCTGCCATTGCATCGGCCATCCTTTGGAATCTCCCGAAAGTACCAGCTTGAGACGCTTGCGGACCATCTGACTTTCCGAGTTTTTGCATCCATACTTGCCCTTCATGTATTTTTCGCACAATGCGTGCTCATGGTTGCTCGAAGAGTAGCAAGTGCCATTGTCTTGTTGTTGGCCTTTGCGGCTCCGTAACCAGCATACCAACCGCCTGTAGAAACCGCTTGCACTATTGCTTGCGTTGTTATTAACGTTGGTTGGCCTGGGCACCGTGGTGCAAGTGGTGCGGGCCGTCATTAGGCTGGGGGTAATGTCGTTCCTCCTCAACATGTTGGGTGTCTGGAGGCCCATAACGTGCATTTGGTGGTTGCAAGAGTCGTCTTGAGGGCGGTGACCAATGCTGTTGGCAGGAATGGATTCTCTTCGGTGTCCACATTCTTTGTGTGATGTGGTCAATCTTGTTCGGTTTAGACCTGCGAATGAGTCGGAATGATATCATTAACATTTGTAGGGCAAATACAAAATAGTAGCATTGAAATATCATAATTTCCGAGCCATTTCTGAAGATTTTCTTGACTTTGGTAAAATGCCAGAAATCTGGATGAACCTCACATATTGTCAACCCCACGGGTATTCATTAAGGGCCATGGCTACCCAGCTCATCAAGATGGAACAATGTTTACAACTTACAAAAATTAGCTGTGGAAAGTGTGACTCCCATTGTCGATAATATTTTTTTTCATTGATTTCACAAATAATAGATACCTGATTGCCACTATAGTTGCAGCCGAAAATGATAATAACAGGCTAGGTTAAAAGCCAGTTGCTTTTATAACCTAGCCCTGATTGTAACTATATGAAAGACATTTAATGTTTTGCATCATAATTGGCACTAGCGTGTTAATTGTCACCCTTATATTAGGTGTCATTGTGCCATTTCATTTCACTTCATTTCATTGCAACTAACTAGCATTCCACAAACAGTGCTGAGGAATCAGAAGGTCATTCTTCCGTGGAAAAAAGACATTGGCAGACGTCCATAGAACGACCCCTTGTAAGTCGGAAAAACACATCCCAAGAATTAGTCAACTTTCGATAAGTGAAGTTTGATGTGATTCACCTGCATGATACTCATTTCGTTCGTGTAACCCAGGTTCAAGTTTCTTATTAGTTAGTATAATTATCCGATATTTGATGATTAGAATGCTGGTCGACGACTTCAGCTCTGATGTTGGCCAAGTTCACGCCGAATTACAATGGCTGAACAAAGAACCGTGCATGCATTCTTTTGCTCCTTCGATAAGAATAGCAATGAGTTGCAACGGTTTGGCTCTGGCTAACCAATGGTGACATCGTCTCAATGCCATAAGGATGAAAAGAGCACAGGATGCAGATTGCATTGTTTGGCCAGACTGCGAAGTGAATACACTATGAAATGTACTTACCACAGCTGTGGATGGAATCACGTGCTGATTCAGAATGAATATCTGCTTTGTTAGGTTGGAGAACTGAATTGTTAAGCTGGTCAGTGTGGTCAATGCATTGCCGATGCGACACTGAACTATAACAATGAAATAGAAGAAAAAAAATACATTTTACTTTTATGAGGCAACGTTTTGAAATAGACATGAAACCATTCTTTTCAACGAAAAACGCAGATGCTTGTTGATCCCATATTGAGAAATGGTAGAAAACGATTTGCCTGCGTATTTTATGATGTTTACCTGAATTAAACCTGTTATGCAATGGTTCTAAAATTGTGTGTTTATAGGCATCAATATGCACGCCAATGCCATTTTTATTATTATATTTACGAAATTTCAAAAAAACAGACGTGTTTCATTCTTGTCAAACAAAACACTTCCAAGGATCTTTGTGCGATCAATAGCTTATACGCTTCAAACGTGTGAATGATGAATCTTCAGATCTAACGATTCTGCACGAATACAGGAAGAAACATGTTTATCACAAGTGCAAGGTGGCTTAGAGGTTAGCATTTTCGTTTAGCATTCGGTAGACCCAGGTTCGATCACCCGGACGGCTATCTCGATTGTGTTTTTTCATGGTATCCCACAATTTCTCCAGGCGAATGCAGAGATAGTTCCTGAATTAAATCGGCCATGACCGTCTTCCCATCCCATCCTCCTCGCTAAAATCTCAAATGCGAGAAATATAACTAAATTGTGATGTTGGAAGTCCATCATGACAGACGCTTAGTCTTGACTTAATTTGTATCATGATCCTCCCCTGCCAAATGGTACTACATGTACTGTATGTACTGACGGCAGGGTAAAGAATTGAATATCTAAAGTATATTTTAGATACCTGTTTATAATGTACTTGTAACAAGCTTATGCGTGCCCATTTTATTGACTAAATATAAATTCTGTAATTGTAATTCACGAGTCTGCAGATACAGGGTGGCCACAAAATTATTCCCCTGGCTTTTCCCTGACTAAAATCCAAAATTCCTTGACCAAAACTTACTCGTTAATGCATATCAGTTTTTTCTGTCATAATGAAAAATAAAATAACAATTGCAATGAGAAGCTTGGCAAAACACTAGAATTTGTTACAAGTCTAGCTGAAGAGGATTGGGGATGGAGCTGCTAGCAGACCGAGTGTAGAGATAGCATTTTGCTTTTATTTGGGAAAATTTCCCTGACTTCCATGACCACTTTTTTCCCTGACTTTTCAGTGTCGCGAAAGTGATCATGGCCGTTTTTCATTTTTTTTTAATCCGACGTACAATATCTCAACATGTACACTATTTTTAGCTATACCTATTAATTAGCCGAATCAAGGTGCCAATTTGGAGTAATTGTTTTTTTACTGTACATCTTTCAAGATTTCTTTTCAAATTTCCATCTTTCGACATTTCGTAACTCCTTTCAAAGGTGTACGTGCGATGCATGGGAGCATTGTTGCCAAACGCTGTTTTGTTTTTGTTTAATCGCGCATTTCTGGACGATTCCTATGCAATTTGCCTCGCATTGTTCGCTCGTATTTTGAATTACATTAGCAGCAATGATGCAATCCTGATCTTGGCCCAGCAAAAGTAACTGGCAACCTTTGAATCGAAGCGTGGGAAAACTTCTGCGAACAAGTCAAATGACATCGCGTGACGTCAGACGAGGGCACGCGTCATTGTATACCTTTAATACAATGAAGATCAAGGATGCAGATTTCTATTTTCATTAGCTATACTTGATTGAAACGTGGGGTAAACATCTCTCTCTCTCTCTGCTTCTCTACAAAAACCGTGTATCGATTCGCGTAGGCACGTGCTCAAATCACGTTTCCTCTCCAGATGCACCTTGGGATGGAGCAGTTGACGCAAATCCGTCGCAGTGTTTCGTCTGTTTTTGATGGCAAATCATAGCTGCGTGCGGTCACGTGGCGATCGAGTTCTCGGCGATGACATTTAGAAAAGTACAATTGTTCGAGTAAGTTCTCTGGACAAGGGCAACGCAATCCTTCAGTTAATTACTGAAAATATCCAGGGAGATGGCCAAAAGTCAAACAGACTGACCGACCAACCTATAGTATGTTGGGCCATTTGATCGTTGAGGTCTTCGAGGGTATAGTCACGTGGAAATACTTTTTTAAATGGTGCCACACACCGTACACACGTGTCGAAGCGAACATTATTTACTACTTTAGCTTACTTCCAAATGAGATTTCGTCATACTGTATGTTTCACTGTCGTACTCACGTTGTTTATCATTGCTATCGCTCGTAGAAGCTCTTGGGGCCGTGAGGTGTTCTTCCCCCTTTTTTAATGGGTCCCCAAAATACACGTATACTTGCGGATATTTAAAGATAACTAAGAAAAAATATTTTCAGAAAAGTTTCCGAAAATCTTACAAACAATCGCACGTTTCACGAGCTTGAAATCTTTATTTTATGATAGGAGTGCGTGTATTTAAGTCGTGGATTTCGACACTTTAGAAACTCTGGTGGAAGTTTCAGGGTGTTGCAGAAAAAGTTGGTGCGAGGTACAGAAGTTTTCACGGATTTATTTCTGCGTGTACCCTGCATGAGATGCCACCATATATTTTTTGCGGATAGAACCTATATAAACAATTCCCGTGGGACTATGAAACTTAGATTTCGTTCTTTGAGTTCGCTTTGAATCTGATTGGAAATGCTCGAGCGGTTTGGGAGTAGGGGGGGGGGATAGCTGATTTGCTTACGTCTGAAATTTCTATTAATAAAGATATCCAACGCACAACATGGATTTTTGTATTAATTTGTTATCGTAACGGCTAGACTCAGTTAATTACGATAGTTTTCAGTGCGTCATCCTGTAATCGTGTCACTCACGAGTGGTTTTTTTGCATGTCTACAAGGGTTCTATGGCTAAATGACAGAGGATGTGTTAACATTTCAAGTTTTTTAACCCTATGGATTTTTATGTACCTGTGATTCATACAATGTATACCAACTTTAGAAATAGACAAGTCACAAATATTAAGTTCATTCCCACTGTTCATTGTTGAAACTGGTCGTTTGTAACATTTCGGAATGATAGTGTATTTTAGTATATGGATTAAATCAACCATTAACCTATCGGCAAGGTCAAATTGCACACATCGAATGTTTTTACCATCACCGATATGCCCCCCTCCCCAAATGTCATGATTACAAAGAGGTCACCTACTTGCATACTCGGCAACGAAAACTCCTAAAATACACGATTTTTCCGCATATTCGGCATCTCCTTGGCAATGACAAAGTCCGGGAGAGACTGCAAATATAAAAAAAAAACACAATTTATTTAAATAAGAACCATTAAAAAATTCTATTTACGCCTTTGTGCAGTTCAAACGGAAGTGTCGGTTTGTTTTATGGCTCAGAGAAATCTACATATTTATTCAAAAAGATGCACTTTGAAAAAAATTACCATGATAAGCCACATGATTCGGTGGCGATCTTCCTATTCAGGTTTCGCGTAGTTATTTAAGTATACTTTGACAGTATTATTTTTGGATTTTTTATTTTTTAAATTTAATTGCCGATATACATTTTAATATACACCTCAGGAATGCTTGATTTTAATGACGTATATGTATTTCGTCAGAAAATTTGTTTGTGAAATTATAAAAGTATCGATCGCCGTGTATCTCATTTGAACCCCATTTAGTAAATACGGTAATGCAATTACACTGATGGAAAAATAATTGGTGTCAACATAATTGGTATTTGATTCAACAGTTAACTCCTCTGCATTATAACTTGCACGCGAGAGAGCTAGACGCCGAATTCAGTCAGAATAAATTGGCTGATTTGTCTACAAGTTGACAAGTTAATGATCGTCAATAATTCACCAAGCATTGATTTTCTTTTAATGTATATATTCCTCTCTTGCGCCGGATAAAAGTGTTAGGCCTATACGTTAATTATCTTTAATGTCTAACTGACATTGATAAAACTTGTTGATAAAAATTCATAGACTCGAATATACTGTATATAAAGCATATAAAACACCTTTATTCTTAATTTTACGCACATTGCATTATTTTTGATGAACTGTTGACGAACTGTTCTATTACATGAGTTTATCCAAGACGTCACGGTAACAATGGCGCCGCGTGTTATGCGGGGAAGTCAGATCATTTTTTAACATTTTAGAATGCATTTTACTTGAACAAAACAATAACACATATGACTTTAAAAAAAACATTATCACGAAAGATTAAGTGACATAATAACCAACTTTTTATCAATGTTGCATCGGATCATTTTTGATATCCTGAAAAAATGATTGCGGATAAGTTGATCTTTTCTCTTATATAAACATATGTGATTTCGCTTTAATTCTGA
This sequence comes from Megaphyllum sjaelandicum, assembly GCA_034698745.1. NCBI lineage: Eukaryota > Metazoa > Arthropoda > Diplopoda > Julida > Julidae > Megaphyllum > Megaphyllum sjaelandicum. The sequence goes on along the minus strand of JAQGBX010001285.1, from coordinate 10,436 downwards.
CGTATAAACGCATATACTGCTAGCACGTAAGCCTCCAGACGTTATCTGCGCATTATATAATTAATGCATAATGCAAACACGCGTAATTTATAAAATGTTTTATAATTTAATAATGCCACGCAACGTGCAATTATACAACGCGGGCATCTTAAATGTATATACGCATCGTTTAGTGCGTCATATAGCGCCATAGGTCTTCGATAGGAAACTGCGTACACCCACCATTCCATTTAGCAGTATGCAAATGCAAGATGTTAGCAGTTGGGAGCACTTGGTATAATATCCCGTATAAGACCAAAAAAAATGCACGAAATGCTCGTAAAACGGGCCCCGTGTAAACATTCTGGGACTAAAAGGCGCGTCCCGATGCCGGAAGTGCGCGATTGAAAACGGGGTCAATTGGGATATTATCCAGCTCTCGCGTGCATCATTTTAAGGGGAAAACATTGCGTTTAATAACAATCTACGTGCAGCATGATCACAAAGTACCCATATAGCGTTATCATTCCTAATCCATTGGAAAAAGGTGTGTGGGATGCTCGCGTTTCTTTTTTTATGGCCATGCAAGAGCAATTTAACCATAAATACACAAAATTGCAAATATATAATTGCATCGACCGTACCTTTTAGGTGGCAAGATCATTGAGCAGGTATACGTCTCTGGTATGCGTCGTATAATCCTCGTTACAATTAAGTATAACGTAAATACGTTTCCAATTCTCGAATCCTGCAGGCCCGTAAATGCTGCTGGAAAGCTATATCTGCAGCTGAAGGATGCGGGCTCTTCTCCGGATCCCAACTCTGGCGAAATGATGTTGCTCTCGTTCGCGTTGCGTCGAAGATGTTATTTTAAGTCGGTCAATTTGATCCGCCCACACCCAACCACTTTTTCGAGCTATTTTTAGAAGTCGGATGCTAAAAATAGGCGACTGAACCACTTTGATTCCTCTTTTGAGTACACGTAGCGAGTCGTAGCGCCTCCCCGTGGGATGCCATGGCGGCCTGGCTTCCAGACCATTTCGAGGCGAACAGACGCGGCTTATGTCATTAAGTTTTCTAAGTGATCCACTATCTCGCTATTAAGGTGTTTGTGTTTTCCTACCAAACTTCCAATAAAGTCGCGGCGGCTGCAGCGATGAGTTTTCATTTAATGAAAGCTGCAGCAGCGTCCTGGAGACGCTCGCGTACATTTGCCAGCTCCATCGATCCGCTCTTTGACGTCATCTGAGGCACGCGATGACGTCAGGCGTGGCGTGCGTCAAATGGGAAAAGTGTACTGTTTGGGTACGGCTAGAAACCTAACAAAACAAAACATAAGGGATGCCTGTTTGTATATATGCACGCGAAAACTTCGTAGGCTGATTATATATGACTCGGCGATAAAGACGGCCATTTCGGTATAGGGCTATAGATAAGAAACTCTTGTTTCTACTTCCGTATTCTTTTATTACGTAAGGCATTGCGCCCCACGAGTATACAAATAACGCTGGCGAACCTGGACCGGCCCTCAGTCTAGAACCCCTGCCACTTCCACCCCTTGTTGGTGGCTAGCGGGTCATGAAGCTTAATATACAGTAGAACCTCTTTTATATGAACTATAATTTGGACCAGGGGTGGTTCGTATAATCGAAAATTCATACATTGAAAATTATGAATTTATCACCAGTCTACAAAAAAATCACGATTCATCCATGCTCTAGGTTGGTTTTTGAATTAATTTTTTAATTAATTTTCCCAAGATTGAGGCTTGCGCCAGCCAAAAAACGCACAGTCTGGCCGGCAGGAGCCACGTGCTGATGAGTTCATATAATTAGAGGTTCATAAAAACGAGGTTCTACTGTATCGGTAAAAAAAAGCTTTATTTTTTTTAATCGGGAAATATTATAGTGATTCATGTTAGTGACGTGCATTTTTAACATGTTTTTGTTTTTATGTTTATGTTTATTCCTTGCCAAAATATTATTGCGTAATTTTTTACGTAATTAAACCGTCAAAACTAGCTGATTTCGATGCTACGTATAAAGTGTGATATGCTGTATAGGGAATGTTTCCGTCATTAAACACGTGCGCCGAATTTGACAAATATTAACACTGCTGACACGTAAACAATCATGGCTTTTTATTGTATACAGATTGATGTGAACCATCCAGCCCGCAGCCTGTCATAAATGTTAAAGCCTTCAGCATGACTGCATCCAATTTTCTGCCTGTCTGGCTCACTTCGATATCATGTACCTTTATACCTGTTCGTAGACATGCATAATGTATGCAAATGCTGTTCTGTGGTTTCTTTATACTGTAGCCTATACGCGAGCGGAGCGGAGGATATATCACTCACAAATTTAGAGCGGGATATATTGTTGTAAAATTCGTATCGCGTATTTTGCATTTCAAAGTCGTATACGCACGCGTGATTTGCATGCTGAATTCTATCGCAAACTACAAAGCGCGTGGTTTTAATTTAAATTATTTCAGGATAAATCTATGCATTGTCTGCACATCCGATGCCTGTTTTACCGCAAAAGAATATTTGTAATATATTATTTTTTATATACCCATTTGCTCGAATATACTGTATATATGTAAACCTGCAGTGCAGAGTTGTTTAACCATAAATATAGGGTACATTCACGTTGAAGCTTATTCAGTCGCTGGAATAAGCTTCAACGTGAATGTACCCGTAGGGTCCAAATTCATAACATTCGCCTGTTATCATATATATTTGTAAAATACAAGATTACGTATCATAAAATTCGTTTACAACTTAATTTATCGATTTATGAAATACGTTTGTAAACTGACCAATGTGATTCTTTGTTATAAACGAGTAACATTTATGAAATGCTAACGTCCATATTTTAAAACTCGTTTAAACATTAGCAACGATGCAATTTTCAACAAGACTATAAAATGACAACAAAGATAGCGTTGTGACACCGCACTTTCCCACCAGTATTAGGCAGTTTCGATCACTGCATTCACGATCATGACCAACCAAAAATTGTTTTTTTTTCGTTATTCAAAGCTTACGAACATGCGAGTGCTTCGCAATTGATGCAAACTAACATCTTGGCCATGCAACTCTGGAAAGCTTCTCCTGAAGAGGAGAGGGACTGCTCGGTATAATCGCTAGAATTTCTGGCTTACCTTTTGGACACTTTGGATATTCGATCCCATGGTCGCATCGTTTTGTTGACCAACGGTGGTTCCGTCATTCCGGTCGATATCTTGGCGGCGTAAGTCAAATGCAGCGCGCTTCCAACGAGCACCATCGCATCGCCCATGGACGGTTGCGCACAAAAAAAAATACGGTAAACCTGGACGTATACAGGGTGCCTCCGAACAAAATTCAGCGCACTTTCGGACACAACCTCCCCGTTGCACGTTCTGCGATCAATAGCTGGGTCTCCCCTCCGAGCGCTCTACCTTTATACTGGGGGTGAGGAACAGCTGGTTCTTTCGTCCAACGGCGTCTGTTGGAGGGGACTGGCTGATTAGCTCAAGCCATCACAACAGCTCGTGCCGGGCACGCTGCTAGCCTCCAGTACAAAGGGAAAAAAACAGCCGAAAAGAGGAACGCGTGCCACTTCGCAGCACCTGCGGATCGTCCCTCGGAGGCCAGAGTGGAGCGGCTCCTCCTAATCGAACGGGGAATTAATGATATTGCCAAACGAAAAAAAAAAAACAATGTGACGCTACACCGACATGGGGCGAATAGCTGCGGAATCAACCGCCAAAATGCAAAGAGAAAGGTACGCGCTGGAGGCTTGGAAAAGCAACTCTTGAGATCTGGGCAGAATGCTCTTGTGGAGCTCTGGACGGAATTGTATAGGTATGGCACAGCCTGGTGGCCCGTGCATGTTCGCAAATCAGAAAAAAATGACCGTTTTTCGAGTATAAGCACGAGCCGATTGGCAAGTGTTGCTATTTTTCCGAGTTTGCGTTCACGAGCTGCCGGATGGTGCCATACATGTTTTCTGCAAAGGTACGGACATGTGGAGAATGCACCAGGTCTAGACAGAAAGCGCTAGTTGAATTTTGACAGATTGCATGGATCCAAGGCAAAAAGCTCCAGATGCATTGGACAGAATCTTGCGATTCGTAGAGAATGCGTCAGATCTGGATTGAATGTATGCATGACGACCAGATCAAGATTGAAAGCATCAGATGTGGACAGAAAGCGATTGAGCTGCAGTAGGTAGAAAGCTCCAGATGCAATGGACAGAATCTTGCGATTCGTAGAGAATGCGTCAGATCTGGATTGAATGCATACATCATGACGACCAGATCAAGGTTGAAGCACCAGATGTGAACAGAAAGCGATTGAGCTACAGTAGGTATACTCCAGATCCATGTGGACAAAATGCGATTGAGCTACAGTAGGTAGAAAGCTCAAGATGCATGTGGACAGAATCTTGTGATTCGTGATGCGTCAGATCTGGACTGGACGCCTACAGGACGACCAGATTCAAACAGAAAGCAATTGATCTATAGGTAGAAAGCTCCAGATGCATGTGCATCTTGTGATTCGTCGAGAATGCGTCAGATCTGGATTGAATGCATTCTGCACGACGCGACGGCCAGATCAAGACAGAAAGCGCCAGATGTGCATGAAAGATTACTAGTGTTTTGGAGATAATGGATTATATGTACGAACAGAATGCGCGATATCTGATAAAATGCGCAGGATCTACATGTACATGTATATAGCCTACGAACAGAGAATATATCCAATACGCGAGCGCAATCGATTATCGATTTCAAAAATTATAGGGTGCACGATCTGCGAGCTCAGCGGATTGCTCAATGCGCGTGGAGCGGATACACGCAGAATGGCACACGATAGGCGTTGGTTCACGCGAAGATTTCTCGCATGGCCACGCGTTTTGGTGCCATTGGAAAACTGTGAACACAATATCTCGAATATGGCAGCGCCACCTGCGGCATTTGGCGGAACGGGAAAAATATAAAACAATTGAATGGGTTAAAAGCAGAACGGTATAGGTAGTGACAAAATTGCAAAAAAGTGAGTTAAGTAAGTGCAGAATTTCAACACTGAGGGGGTAGATTTTAAATATCAGAACGTATAGAAGTGACTTGTAACATGTGCTGCCATTTAGCATCACTAGATATACATGTACATGCATGTAATACTTACATAGAGCATACAATTGTATGACTTTGAAAATGTTTGTGTAATTATCTCAAATGTAAATTAAGTAACTTATACCATTCTGGTTTTAACCCATTCAATTATATGAATTTCTGATCTTTTTTTCTGAAGGCATCATAAGCTGCGTTCACTTTGAGCTTGTTTCGAGCGACTGGAAACAAGCTCAAAGTGAACGCAGCCTTAGATGCAAAACTATATACACGGAGATTCAGAACTTTTGACACAACAGATGGTAACATTAATACATTCGTTTGCAGTGAACTGAACCAATTTTTCTTCTGTGAAAGAAGTCATTGTTTCAGGCGTGTAGTGGAGCTCCTAAAAAATTGTGCGACCATATCTAGACGGTGCTTTGTTGACACCCAATAAAACTTCCCTATAAACATGTACTCGCTCGGGTCTTCATACATGTCTATGATTTCCATTTCAATGGGTCATTTTTTGTAAGCGCTATTTGCATTCAACAGACGTTCTCTCGCAGTCGGCCTGCATGCGATGTAAATTAAGCGATAAGTATGTGTATGGACGCATTGTTCTGAAAAAATAATAATAAGCATGCACCTTGTGAGGCCACTTAATTCACTGCATTTTCATGATGTCCATCAACAACCTGGTCATAAGACGTGCGGTTTCTTCCAATATATACGTGCAGAATGCTACTCTTGTATACCAGTATATGGCTGCTGTAGCATGCCCACCGCCATAGAATGAATCCACGAGTACAACGTAGTTGAATTTTAAAATAAAAGGAAATAAAAATTGAAAATCGAATTAATGATTTTTGCAGTGAAGCCATTGAAGTAAAGGATTCCAAGAATGTCATATCCAAAACTGATATTAATAACACACATCCATGAAAACAAATGTTTCCTGAGGAATGTTTATTCCTAGTTTATAATAGTTTGAAGCAAAATGTAAATGTATTTAAACGCAATATATTTAAGAAAATTGTTTTCAAGAATTTGAATTACCGGTACTTCGTTGCGTAGGGCCGAGACTTACCATAACACATACACAAGAGGTAGGCCTACTCGGACAGAAGCTTTATAGTCGTGAAGTCACGTGTGCTAAATCGACACGTTAATTATTTAAAGTCAATCTATTCGGTTAAAGCTGTTTTTAAACCAATGCATTCTTTTCAAACCAATGCATTTCTTTTTGTACACGTGATTTCATGACTGCCAAAGTTCAAGTCGCTAAGCTTCTCACTGAGTACCCCTATACTGTACATACTGTATTTCGTCTATTAAGAAATAAAACAAGTAAGGAATAAGCAATACGTACCGTCTGTAAATGTGTACGTGTACCGTTATGTCACTTGTACGAGGAAATAATGTCCATGTCGTCATGTATTGATTATTATTTTTCTAACACGAAATATTGTTTGCTTTAACAAATTAAATAATTACATGTTTTTTTACATAAACATTTGGCTACATCTTGTCAGCACGTACTTATTTTATCGTTATTTATCTTATAATATAATATACCAGCTTTCAGCATGCACATTAATGACACTGCATGCGTATGAAAGCATTACCGATCGCTGCATATTAATAAAATACATGATGTGCCTTATAATGCTCAGCAAAGCATGCTAATGATTTAACGTCCTTGTTGGAGAACAATAGCAATGCAAATAGCGTTATACTGGGAAATTGTTCCTATTTTGTGAACCGTTCATATGACGTCAGGCACTCCACGAGTAGGAGTAGTTCCGATTTCTGTTCTACGATGATTGAAAAGAAAGAAAAGTAGGCTATATGAAAGGTTTGGCATATGAGGATTATAATTCATTGAAAATTAAAGCAAGGTTTTTCCGCCTATAAATGCTCATTTGAAAGTATACATGCTTTGAGACTTAAATAAATGATTAACGCACTTTGTGACTCTTCAAAATAAAATCATGTTAGCATGCATATACATGAATCTGTAATTTTGTTGTTGCTGTTGAAAATGTTTAAATTTAAAATGGCATTTTGTGTTACAATCATGTTTATACTTTGTTTATACTCACATATTCTTTAAGCATATATGCAAAATCGATCATATACAGTAGTTCGTGTTGTTTTTCTCTATAAGATATCTTTAAAGTGAATCAATGTTAACGTTTAACATTATGGACGGCTCCTCATTTAAAAAAAAATTAAAAAAACACCGTTGAACATGTGCATTTCTCGCTTATTCACTTACCTTTTCACCTGCCTGTAACTCGAATGCGTTTAATACTTAAAAATAAACTCGGTGTTTCTATCAACTTTCGTTTTCTACCTATAGAGAACATTGAACCGAAAGCCAAGATTGAATGCAGGTGAAATTGTTAACAAACTTCTGCTTTCGGAAAATTCTGTTGGCACGAATTAATTTATGACAGTCATTTGATTACGCCACAGGCATGCGATTGGTCAGTTTAGATAAAATATTTTCGTAAAACACCCGTTTGTATTGAGAATATATGAAATGTTTGAGTTGTGCGCCATATAGCTGCTAATAAGTTTTATGGACATTATATGCAACGCTGTGATGTAAATGATATATGTTGTAATGTTTCATTATCTGTGAACACTATATTGATATACTGTAGCTCATATACAGTACGCCCATGCTATTAACACATTAAGTATATACGCACAATTCCGATAGAGTTAATTTGAGCTAAAGATGAATAATTCGTATGCATCAAATTGCTGTTGACTGTATACAACAATTAAACATCACTTGATATGCATTAAAAAATGTCTCTTAAATGCTCTTAAAAATAAAATTGCTTTTAAAAAAATGCCATTATAAGTTTCTGCATAGATACATACATCCCCACATCTCGATGCAAATGTCTTTGCTATAAATTTGATTTTTATAATGCATGGTACTTTTGTTCAAACATTTTACTCAAAATATCATTTTACATCAAACAGTCTTTCCAAAACCTTCGTTCTCCCCTCATACAACCTTTGACTTAATTTAATTAGCATTGAAGTAGTTTCCTCTGAGAATCTCTAGAATTTACTATACTTTTAATGGCAATTAGGTTTTACTTACGTTCATTCGTATATTTGCAATTAGGATCGACCTTTAAAAAGGTCGTATATACTGAACATGTACTGTATATGCAGAATCGACAGTTGCTGTTTTTGCCGAGCTATTGAGCTCATCCTTTTTGTTTTTTCGATATAGACATGTTTACGATTAAAACTCGATGAGCGAAAGTAAGGGTCGGGTTAAATGATTTCAATTAATAATGAAATAGGAGTAGCTGTTATGGTGGCGGCCATCTTTGATAATGCATCGGACAGGAACTAGCGGCGATATCGCCAGCATTCCTATCTACAACCTCAAATCCTTAGGTCTAAATAAACAGGGTTTAATTGCGGCGCAGATATGGCACATGTGCATGGCTCATTAGCAAGTGATTCAGCCTTTTCGCTTCATTTGTTTAAGCAGTATTTATTGGAGTTGAGATGAAACAGAAATTTGCCGATGACGTAGGCCTACAGACCCAAAACGTTGGCGCTATCGCAGCCCGTCGTTTTAGATGGCACGGAATGCAACGATTAAAAAGAAACAATAATATCAAATTAATAAACATGTTTATTTAGTGTTTAATTCAAACGACATTAGTTTGAATGTAATTGTTTAATTATAGAATTTTTTTAAATTCCTATGATAACAAGTAGACCTACCAACAACCATAAACTCTGCAGAATTTTACATTGCGAAGAAATTACACAAGCATGTATAATGGCAGTCTTAATTGATAACAGCTAGCGAGTTAGTTCTCATCATTAGCGACACCTCGATGTTTTCATTCTATATAGGCTGTTTATTTATTTTTTATTATCGGTGCACTCATGGAATTGAGAGATTGCACTTTCTCTTAAATTTTGGCATGGGTCGAGCGATATACTCGAGTTTATAGAGCGATCCCTTTACGATCAAGAAATGTCATTCACGTGAATCCATGCAGTAATTATTTCAGCATGTGCAATTTGGGGAATTGGGCATGCTGTAGTACTCTTATGTGCAATGCATGTATTGTGCAGCGGTGCATATTATTTCAGTTCAACGTCTTTTCCTAAGTGCTTTACATTGCCCATACTTTTATGGCCCAAATGCTTCGTTCTGCCTTATACAACTTCGTTCAAAATAGTCGTTATTTCTACTCTTTTTTTTAGTTCTTAAGTTATCTTGAATCTCAATTCGAAAATCTCATGTTGCAATTGATTCGCCTGATGTCGTAGGAATAACTTCGTTTGGAGAAAAGTCATAACGATAACATAGCATCCCCCGATGACACCAATTGGCGCTGTTCGCACCAAAATGTAATTGAAAAAAGGCGGAACTATACGAAGAGAGGCACATCGCTTACTGATTGATATAAAGAGGATATTGTTAAATTTGAGATAGTGCGACCTTACCGTTATAAATGGAAGTATACCTCCGAACTTTCGAATACTTAAATGTTCCAAAATTCGAAACTTAGAGAGAATAATAGTATACACTTAAGGGATCACAACCCCTTCTGGCTTTTTCTTTTTAAAAAAAAAAATGTTATAAACATTTATTGATTAGTTTAGGTTATATTGCTACCTTTCAGTTGTTTGAGTGTTTACTATAACATGTGGCCAGTCTGTAGAGGAGACATCGTGGTATGATGTGCATGCACCAAATTTGTTTCATGCATTCAGACAATGGTACTTAATTGTGTGTTATCTCGACTACCGATCCAGGATAGCATCGAAGCTATGCAGGGAAACGCAGGTCGTCTTGATCTCAACTACATGTAATAACCAATTAAAATAACAAATGTTAGTGGCTTATGCAGTAAAATACACGTCAGTAACACTTTTCTGGTTCACTGTTTCAATTAATCACTATTAGCTTTCCGAAAATGATAACGCCAGTGTGTTTTCCTGCATAGCTTCGATGCTTTCCGGGATCGGTAGTCGAGATAATACAAAAGTACCCAGAAAATTATTAAAAACATGTACAGGTTCATAGTATGCAGTATAAACAGAAGTGGAATTTTGTGTTTAGACTCGAGTCAATTCCCGTGCAAGGTATCTCAATCATCCTCAATGTGTGCAATGCTGTATATGTAAATATTCAAAAATCCTAAATACTTCTGGTCCCAACCATTTCGTAAGATGAATTATCAACCTGCAATTCGTCCTACAGTACAGTTTGCTTTAAGGGGGTCTCCTATGGCACCGAATTCCACCTACCCACCCCCAATTTGGTCGTTCCGAAAATCGACTTACATACC
>JAQGBX010001284.1:0-25998 GCA_034698745.1 Megaphyllum sjaelandicum | reverse complement strand
TAATCGGATTAATACATAAACCAAAAATAAGCGTCCCGACATATGCAATCAACCACAATATCCCCAGATACCCAACAGTATGTCACAAAAATACAAAAATGTAGGGCCACGCGTGTGGGTCGCAGCACAGACCAGTGCGGTGCGGAATAAGCCAATGCATAGTGATTACGGTCAAAAATTAGGTAAGTTTTCCAGCAAAAAAATTTGCTTCCAGATCAAACCCAATATTATTTTAAAACCAAAAAATGAAATCATTTTAATCATGACAAATACAAAACAATGGTAGGAACCAACATGTTGGTAACATGAAGGTATTTCTAGGAACCAACATGTTGGTAGCATATTGTTGGAATATATAGGACCAACATGTTGGTAGTATGTTGGAATATATAGGAACCCACATGTTGGTAGCTTGTTGGTATTTGTAGGAACCAACATGTTGGAATATATAGGAACCCACATGTCGGTAGCGTGTTAGTATTTGTAGGAACCAACATTTTGGTTTATGCTTGTACCAGGTTTCACTACATCACATAACCATCATGCCCAACATGATGGTCGACAAACACTTGGGTGTCCTTTATTTTCTGCGCTATTTCATTGTGCTAAACACACACTCATCAACGGTCTTAAGTGGTCTTCAACGGTGTCCAACGGATGCAAATTTTGCCGCACAAAATCTCGGTCAGTTCTGCGGCGTTAACGCACACAGCAGACCCAAACTTTAGCACGCTGGATGCGCCTCTCATGTATGCCGATTTTCATATAAGCGTGCTAAAGCGGAAATTAGATCATCTAAGATGGAATTTTCAAACAAATAAATTTAAAGCTGGAAGAGGATCTCGATGCCAGAGGGGCAAAACCGCTGCCCGCTGCAGAATTACCAGAAGTTTTGCGCGGTGAGATTTTCCTTCGTCGCACACCGCTGGAGACCGTCGATGTGTGTGCGTTAGGCCCATTGGAGTAACCCAGAATATAGGGAACTTCGGCCCGTTCATCGCCGCTGCAATCGGCTGGACGCTGCTCTGTGTGCACCGACCCCAACAGTTCTGGTCCCCTCCGGCGTTGAAATGAATCGAGGTGCGATATCTGCATTTCTAAAACCCAATTGAAACATTTTGTCAATTAAATTTTAGCTCGCCTTATTAACTTTCTTCTCTGGGCACTGCCATACATAAAAGACACTCCCCCGTTTTGTCACACCAGCGTGCTAAAGTTTCTATCTGCTGTGTGCATTTAGCGTTCATGCCGCACCGCACAAAAAAGGCTGTGCTGCGACCCTGTAGCTTCAAAGGTATTTAAAGAACGGAGGAAGTAGCGCCCTTTATCTTTGATCTGCTGATTTACTATTGATTTTAAGATATAGTAGTTCCATTTAAAAATGACCATTTCACATGGACGACTTTGATTTAAATTGGTAATCCAAGAACTGACAGTTACTAGTTAGCGTTAGGGTTTGAAACATTTCCAGTACCACCAAGCCATTTTTAAAACAGGTCATTTTTGACTAACTTTTCAAGCAATCCTGCATGGGATATTATTTTGCTTTTGCTTATTTAGAGAAGGACTTTTCATGCTAGGGAAATGTCGGAGTGGCAACCTGACCGTACATGTAAGTTGAAATTCAACTTTTGGCCGAGTGTCCTGCAATAAATATACATGATAACCATGGATTCTTTATTATTTATGATATTTGGTAGTATGCTAAAGTTAGCGCGTCCATTGAGGTATTGCCCATTTTGTTAATTAATGCACTTCCATGGAAAAATGCCATTGTACATGTTTATTCCATAAATACATGTATTTCTTTTGTTTTTTTGGTACTGCTGCTACTACGTGTTTTTCGTTTTAAACATAAGATTTAAATTTTTAACTTTTCGTTAAAAAAACTGTTTCATTGCAATAAATACTTGTTTAAGATATTGAGCTACATCTTAATGTACCTGAGCATTAATTTAGCTGAAACATGCACTTCTACGCAAAATCCACATTTGTAAAAAGCCGGATAAGTGCAACAGTTTTCCTTGCCTGGACATGTTTCCACTTATTCAAGTTCGACTGTATACAGTACATGATAATTTAATCCATTGATGATTATGAATATATCCTCACATTTTCTCATGTTTGCCGCCATCAGATCATCGTTTCTATGGGTCAGAATTCTGAAGTCATTTTTGTTACATATTTTGATATAATTTTTTTGAATTACTTGATTCATTTTGATGAAGAGAAGCAATACATGTTCCAATTTCGACTTTAGGTCTGAATTTCGTAGGTTTTTTTTCTAAATTTTAAAATTTGAGGGAAAAAAACGCAAACTTTACAAAAACAACTGCAAATAATTTTAAAAAATCGCAAAATTGACAAAAAAACATCAAATTTTTAAAAAAATATTAAGTCTTTCAATTTGAATTTAAATTGTTTTTAAAAAAAAACGCAAATTTAAACACCATCGCATTCGCAGATATTTTTAAAAATCGCAATTTTGCCACACAAAAAAACATCAAATTTTAAAAAATCTTATATCATTAAATAACATTTTTTTTACGAAAATATTAAAAACGCACATTTTGGAACAAAATGGGACTTTCTCAAATAACATCCCGCACATGTTTAAACAAAATTAACAATTGAGTGACGTATGATAGCCGCAAAATTTGGCAAATCTAGATGGAAAATACAATATTTTTTTATATTTGGCGCCCTATATACTGTATAGTTAAATAAGGCAGGAAATTGTGGCGCCACTTCATGAATCCGACCAATAAGGCAGCGAGGAAGCTGGGCTATTTTTTACATTTAGCTTGGTGTATTATTTAAATCGTAGCTTTGTATATTTTGCTAAGTGAAGCTTGGTGAACTTTATTGCTGGTCGAAATTTCTCAAAAAAATTTTCGAAACTTTCAAGGAAACCTTTAAGAAAAATATCTCAGATCGCTAGCATATACAAGGTAGTGGCATTTCCTTACTAAATATTCATACTACCCACCATCTCAAATAGTTAGCACATGTCAGCGAAATATTCGGATATTATACGAACTAATTTTTAGCTCCTGCCGCAGGTGGTAGAGTACATTCAGCCAAATACATCGAACAAAGTTAACGTAAACGTTAAGTAAATACCAAAAATACCTTTTTCAAATTGCATTTGAAAATGTAAAATAAAAATATCGGTTCATCAATTAAAATTTGCTTCTGTTTGCTCAAAAAAATAGTCTGCTTAACAGTCCATGATAAATTTATCGTTGAACGTTTGAATAATAATAATGACGTATTACTGCACAGCTGTGAATTAATTGATTAACCCAGTTAGAGTGGCATTGTCAGTGCAAAGCTGTGTTGCAACAGCATTATAATACAGAAGCTCTTGGGTTTGTGCAATTGTTGGTATCTCGTGATTCGTGAAGACTCATCAGATTGCTTTGCAAAGTTTTTTGGACCTCTAGTCAAGGAACGGTGCCAAACTCAGTTCCTGAAAGCAGTTCTGAAAAGGAAGACGACACATGTTACTCGAAAAGTCATTACCATAGAAAATTTAACATCACCAAGATGTACACTCAATATGTTGGTTATGTTCCTGATGAGCTCAAATGCCATGAATGGGATGAAAATTGTCATTGCCAGGGACTTTGCCGATGGATCCAGGAGCTACAAAGATGCTTCGGCGAGAGATCTTGCCTATAATGAGGATTCGGCCAGAAATGTTACCGGTACTGGTGTCACCGCAATAGTAGCTGCCGTGTCGTTGCAAGAGATGTTGCTGGTAGCGGTGTTGTCGCAGGAGATGTGGCCGATACCAATATTGATGCGAGAGATGTTGTCAGTAATGGTGCTGCGGCGAGAGAAGTTACCGGTACTGGTTTTGTTGCAAGAAATTCTGGTAAATATATTTCTACCAGAGATATTGCTGGTAATGTTCATGGTACCAATGATGTTGATAAGTCTATTTGTCACAGATTTATCCTATGACGCTCTTGCAAATCTCGCCCATACTCTTAAACCCAACATCAATCCAAATATTAATGAAATGACTAAGGATATTATTAATGGTATAAATAAGATGAAGGAGGAACAGGAAGGACAATCTTAAGATCTTCGTTGTTATTTTACTTGAACAAGCAAACATTAAAATGATTTCGTTCATTTAATAATGTCCGGTTACTTTAATCATATGTTCGCCTAACTTTAATTCAAAAAGTAATTTAATAAAGGAGTATACACGACCAAAAAACGTTTAATTAGAAAACGACGTTTCGGCACCCATGTGCCATTCTTCAAGTTTATTTGTAGAATTAATGACGCTGATTTCACGAATAATGAGCAGTTATGGACGATGTTGCGCTCGAACAATACATGGGAGCAACAGAACGTGCGACTTCCTATTGCCAAAAATAAAGTAATTTAGTAAATAATAATTTAATAATAATAATAAATAAAGTAATTTAGAATTTATGAATTTTTTGGCAAATTTTGGTCAGAAATGGTTATTTGAAGAATTTAAGAAAAACTAATTGCAATAAAGCTAGTAAAAAAGTATTAAAATCGGTACAAATTACGATACCTTTTCTTTCTTTAAAAAAAGGAAAAATTAAATTAATATCGCAGCCACACAAAAAAAACATCAAAATTTAAAAAATGTATATCTCTAAATAACAAATTGTTTTATGAAAATATTAAAAAAAACGCACATTTTTAAACAAAATTCGCAGATATTTGACATGCTGCAAATATTTGTAAAAAAAAATGGTAATTTTTCAAAAAACATTCCGCATATGTTTCAACAAAATTAACCATTGGGTGACGTATATAACTCGCAAAAATTTGCCAAATTTACATTACGCCAAAGTTCCCTTGGCGCCCTATACACTGTAGAAGTTTTTTACTATACATGCATGTTTCACAAATTCAATAATTAGTCGCTAGGGGAAGCTGTAGTGCTCAGTTGCGCCAGTTCATGAATCCGACCAATGAGGAAGCTGGGCCAGGGTGAATTTTTTACATTTGAAAACGAAAATAGGCCTACAGAAAATATATTTTTCAAATTGCATTTGAAAAATGTAAAATAAAAAAATATCGGTTCATTGATTAAAATTAGCTTCTAGACTAGAACCGAATTTATAGGCGATTTTTCCAATCAAAATCATTAATATTTTCCCATTATATTAATTTTCGAAAAACATAAATTTTCCCCGATAAAATTACTATTTACATGATAACGCTACCTTTTTTTTATAAAAAAAAAAAAAAAAAAGGAAATTTAAAGACCATTGCATTCGCGGATATTTTTAAAAAAATCGCAATTTTGCCAACAAGAAAACAAATCAAAATTTAAAAAATCTTATAACTAACTAACACTTTGTTTTATGAAAATATTAAAAAACGCACATTTTTGAACAAAATTCGCAGATATTTGACATCTTGCAAATTTTCATAAAACAAAAATGGCAATTTTTCAAATAACATTCCGCATATGTTTGAACAAAATTAACAGTTGAGTGACGAATGATTGTCGCAAAAAAAGGTATTTTTTTTTTGTAAAAAAGAAAAGCAAATTTTTCAAAACCAACCGGCAATTTTCCGAAATGTAATGCCAATGTCCACCTTTTTTTCTGAAAATCAATGGTAATATTTCCGAAATAGCAATTTTCTAAAAATCAAACAATTTTCCGAAAAACAACGGCAATTTTTCTGGAAACAAATCCCATTTTCTCAAAATCTCTTCTCAAACGATGCAATATTTACGAAAAATTACAATGTTTTATAACAAAATTATAATTTTCTTTTATCTAATTTCGTTATAAAAGTATCTGATTATATTCCCGTCACAGGCTGTCCCGTCAAGTATCACATTAATTTCTAGTTTCTGCGACATTTTTGTCGATTATCCGGGAAGATTAATTTCCAACTTTCCCGGATAACCAGGATTCTACAATACGCTTATAAATACGCCTGAAAATTCTTCTGGCTTTCACCTTACAAGGTGCATCATATTTTTGGTTTCAAGTTCAGCAACATAGATATTATCACAAGGTGCACTAATAAATCACAAAATCACATAAACTAAATGCTACCAGATTAATTACTACAGATTTCAGCACGACAGTCTGGACAACAGCTGTCACAGCCCATGACCAAAGTACGTGTTAGTACACAAGCAATTATTTAAAAAACGATATTTGTTTCACTGTGTATCCTCGGACAACAAGTCAGTTGTTGTCTTTCAAAAACAGGCTCCATCCAGCCTTTGTCTGATTTTAATTGTCAAGTTAGTTCATTGTATTAACGTAGTTCTCGTGTTCTCATTAAAAGCTTCGTCCACATGAAGATACATGTAACATGATGTGTATATATTAGAGTTCCATGACTTTTCCAGATATCATAATATGAAGGAACCCTGTCATTTTCTACGCATTTCTGTTCTTACATACTCATGTTCCACTCCTCGTCCTACGTTATGAATGGATTAATTCCGATTTCGAATATTACAAAATTTCGACTAAAACGAATTCCTGTGGGACGACGATGACCTCACGAATCAATGGCCTGCAGGAAGTACACATCTCCCGCCCTGTGACCTCCCCGTGGGGATGGGCAAAGATGGTGTACCGGACAAAACCTCGCACACTGAAACAATTGGAGGCCTGAATTCGGGACGTTATCACCAAAGTCCCATCGGAATTCCAGCAAAAGACTCTGGTCGTTTGAGGAAACTGATGGATGACGCCGGTACCTACATTGTATTAATTTTAAATCTATATCAGTTATTGTGAAGACTTTTCAAGTCCTCCGGGAAATGCTGCTTGCAGCAGTCTCATCAATCAGCATTCAATGTTCTTTTCTGTACACATTGTGCAGTCCATTATTCTAACACTTAAACACTCATGAACTTTAAAAATCCTTTATACTTCCCAAAATCTAATGGACGTCCCAAAATACCATGGAGGTTCCAACCCAAAATATCATGGACGTTCCAACCCAAAAAACCATGAACGTCCCAACCCAAAATAACATAGACGTCCCAAAACACCATTGAGGTCCCAAAATGTCATGGACGTCCCAAAAGCTCAAGTCTTCTTCAAATATAGTGAACTTCTCAAAATATCTCAGATTTGGAAGATGAATCCTCCAAAAATCTAACGAACTGCCCAAATTGTCATGAACTTCCAAACTTCAGTCTTCATTCACTCCAAAACCCAATAACACCAGGTCCTTAATATTCCCCAACTTTCTAAACCAATCGGTCATTTCGGGGGTGACGATAAAATTGGGGATGAATGACCCAAGATCAATCCATCAATCCAAGCAATAGACTTTCTGATCACACTGATATGTTATACGGTATCAATAATATGTTAACGAGTAAATCATTTTAAAATGTTGTGCTACAGGATCATAAAAGTGAGTACTAAGGAATGCAACTTTAAAGGTAGCAATTATTATCAACAAAGTGTTTCACCTTAGTAGCCTATGTCAGTCATTGTTTTAGCATACATGATGTATCGTTTTTAACACATACAATGTTTATGTAGTCATGTATTTTGTTATGCTGATGAATCCTGTATTAATTTCGTAGCTTTGTGATCTTTTATATTATAGGAGCTTGAATAAAGGCACATGGTGCCGAAACGTCGCTAGAATTACAGCGATTTGGTCGAGGAGTTGGTTTCTTGAATATTTATATTACCGACCACATGATGATGACGAATTTTATAAAGTGTTTCACCGCTGTGACACATCCGATATCACAAATGAGTACCCTCCTTCCAATAAATTATTGCAAATTTAAACTTGAGAGTTCAAAAAACTATTCAAACTGCATAAATCAATCACAGATATAAAAACACCTGAAAATTTAATTGTTCAGTCATTTTCATCTGAAAAACGGCTCAATCGTTAGTGTCCCACGCAGGAATCATTCCCCGTTTCGTCCCAGCTTATTTATGGCTGCAGTTTCGTAAGCAGAGCCAAACGTGTAATCCTTACTGAGTTGCCAAATTTGCACTTGGCCCTTGGTGTCTGCCGTTGCCAGCATACTGAAACTACAATCATTCAAATCAGATTTGGCACTTAAAGATTTAAAAAATAAAACTTCAAGTGTTACGACCATCATGCCCCCTTAGAAATGCATAACGTGCCATGCCCTTTCCCAAATTAAGCGAAGCATACTAGTTTACTGATAATCTGACAAACTAGTCGGTAAACTAAGACAATTCTAGCAAAAAAGCTGTCAAATTTCAGATTCCAAATGGCCGACAATTAGCAGACGAAAGCATTACTTTTTTAAAAAAGTAAATTCTGAAGAGTATCGATCATAAGAGTTTACTGTAAACTATGACAATTCTGCATGTAGCAGAAAACACCAGTCCAGAAATGCTCGGTTAAGTTTCCGATTCAAAATTGCCGATTATTAGCAGACGGTAGAATTATTTTTTTTTAAGTATAAACAGAAATAAGTGCTGATCAATTTTCGAGGAGTATTTTCTTGACGTATTTTCAGCAACGCCATTTTTTCTGTTGACAACTCAACATTTTTGATTACATTGAATAACAAATTGTTAACTTTTACTTTGATTAAACAGTCCATGCATCATAACTTAACTTTGTTTTACCAATTAAAGCAACTAAAGCACCAGTTAAGTCCAACTATGACATCTTATTCGTACCGCAAAAATCTTACTGGTGATGAGAAACTATCGAGCAGCTATTGCGTGCGAAGTGCGAGCAAAAAGAAGCGATCAGACATGCTCAGCGAAGCATCGAGCATAAGCTTCTACTATTTCTTCTGTAGAACCATACGACGAAGGTGTTAAGCGCCTCCGTAGCGCAAGCAACGTGCCAAGCTCAGCATCAAAATCGTGCTTTGATGCAAACGAAGACTACGAAAACCAAACTACACAAAGCCGACATAACTCCCATGCTGATACATGATGTTCTTTAAAAACAGCATCACGAAACCGATAGTCGGCATGCATCCGAAGCAAGAGGAACTAAGAAGCCACTAACCGAGAAGTGCGAAACAGCTAAAAAAATATTGACTTTGGGTGACTCACCAGTGCTGACTAAACTTGATGCGGCAGAACTCGGCAGAAGTTGAAGGCGAAATCTCGACGACCTCGGGTCCATTATGGGCATTTTGCAAGTTGAAGACTAGCACTTCGTTGGTGGACGACACAGTGGCGAGGATCAACGGTCGGCACGGAGACCAGCTTAGTGATGCCAGAGGGTTCTTGGTGTGGACAGCGAGAATGGGTGCACCAGCCTAGAAAAAATAAAACTCTGTAAGTCCATGGATATTAGAATCAATGACAATTCTGAAGAATAACATAAAAAAACTAGAAAATAGTATCACGACGAGCTTATACAAAGCCATCATGATTTATGTCAATTTATCAACTACAAAAGAAATTGTATTAAACTTTTAACGAAAAAATTGCAGAAAATCTCATTTTATGGAAAGATTTTTGCAACCTTAAAACATTTCATGCATTTCTGCTCCTGAAATGCCTTCAAAAGCTAAAAAACGATGCTGAGCCACTATCTCCTCAGAATCCATCTTTGCTTTTTAAAACTTTGATTACTTGCAATTTTTTTAAACATATGTTTTCATGTTCAGGAATGATAGAAGAATTTGTCATGCCTTGATCAAGCTCTTTCACTTAATAAAAGTAATAAAAGACGTGAAAAAAAACATTATCTTACTTGCAAAGCACTGTAAACGTGAAGTTCGCTATCCGAACCACAAGTGGCAAACACATGGGTCCCGAACGGAGCACAACTGATGTCGCAGACATAGCCGGGGTGAGAATCAAAGGCCAAAACAATGGGTGACATCAGTGGAATAGTTCCAATTATTACTGGAA
The DNA here is from genome assembly GCA_034698745.1 of Megaphyllum sjaelandicum. Taxonomy (NCBI): domain Eukaryota; kingdom Metazoa; phylum Arthropoda; class Diplopoda; order Julida; family Julidae; genus Megaphyllum; species Megaphyllum sjaelandicum. The sequence continues at coordinate 16,138 of JAQGBX010001284.1, read as the reverse complement.
ATTACAAATAAAATAAGATGTGTGAAAAATATGTGGATTAAAAATTTCGGTTTAAGAATTTGAAAACAAATCCCAAGTCTGAGATCTGACCAGAAATGTGCTTAAAAATGCTTGAAAAAGCATACTAAAATACTACATAACCAAACTGATCAACAGTAAAAGGTAATAAAATAATATCATAATATTTTTTAATCATACAATAATAAATAAATTAATGAAAAAGAAAATGTCTTTGTTTTGGTTTTATATCTATAAATATAATATGGATTACTAGCAAAGTCCATACCCTGTGTCCTCACTGTCGAATTCATTGAGCCTTGCACAACTCCTCCACCCTCCAAGCCAAAGAAAAATATGTTACTGTCACCGTGGGCGAACGACATTCTCGTTACTAAGAATAAAGTCAAAGAGTTAATAAAAATCCAAGAAAACCGAGATTCTGAAAGCGGACGAGTGGACGGGCAAAAGGTACATACTTCCCACTTCTCCGGTAATCCGCTTCTTGTGTGGCTTTAAGCTTCTCGGTAAATGTTCGGCCAAAACGACAAAACTGAGTGAGGAAATAAAACTGCATTAATATTTATTTTCAGTTTAGTTTCGACAACGTTTACATGTAAAAGTACATCGCAGTTATTCAATGATCTAAAATTGGCCGAAAAAGTGCACATACCCTTTAGTCAACAGCAACTGAGAATTTCTTTCGTTCAACGTCCATATCAGAATTTTGCCGTCAAGTGCACTGCTTGCCACCTAAAAAAGTTAATAACTGAAGAAAAACTTCCCGTGACATGTTCATGGAACATAAAAGAGTACTGCAGTCAAAAACAATAGCCAAGTACGTTTGTTAGTAGCCTTTGTTAAATACCTGATATTTTGCAGAACTTTCCGCGGTCTTAATCCACGCAAGAGTCGTAATCGCCTCGCCGTGACCAGAGTCGTCGGTCCCAGTTTCAGCGATCAGCATGTCCTCGTCCTTATTAAGATTCCAGACGCAAATCTTGCCTGCTCGGGATAAATACATCGATGAAATTTCTGATTTAGCATTAGACAACGAACGAAAAGAACGTACAGATTGCTTACCATCTTAAAACTTAAAGAATTGATTTCTCTGTTCAAAATAGAAAAGAACGGGCTCTCACCGTTAAGATTTCCTCCGACGATCAGAAACGGTTTAGTCGGATGGAATGAAATTGCGGACAGGCACGTAGAGGTTTCTATGAAAGTTGTAGGTTTTGCCGCATTGAAGTCTCTACGATTTAAATTCCAAAAGGCCACTCCTGAAGAATGCGTACACCAGCCGTCGTGCTCGGACATCCCATAACTTTTTAGTAAAGTTAAGACCAAAAACAACGTTTCAGATCAGCTATAATGTTGTTGAAAATTGATTGAAAGGATACCACACTCCGATGACCGATCCTGTGGAATTCCAGCTAATATCACTGCAAGGCATCTATGGAAATAATGCAAAAAATTGTACAAATGACCATTCAAACATTCGACTAATGTCATGCTCGACTAATGTATAATGTTTAACACAGTTTTTAAACTGACCTCATGAGACAATTTCTGCTTCAAGGCGTGAATCTTCGTCAGTTTCTTTTCTTCTTCATCGAAATGTAAGTCGTAGCCGTCGAAAGCGTGGCTCAGCAGGTTCTTCTCCAATTGCGCCAGCATGTCGGGCACAACGGCGTTCAGGAACCGTTGAAGCTGCTTGGCATCGTACGTGCCGAAAGAGGTATTTTTCTGCTGATTTTCCTCGGTTTGTACCTGCATGAAAGTAAAAATCAATTAAAAAGTCGTTCCACAGTTTAAAAATCCAAAATCAAGTTTGGCCACATGTACTCTACGATTGGAAACAGGAAAATTAATAAATAAGACAATAACCTGTCGATTGTGCGTAGTCTTGGACTGGCATTCTGCATCCTGAGCCCGCGAAGCATCAGTCTGATGTGAAGCTTCTTGAAAATGCCTGTAAAACAGAAACACCGATAAGAATGCATTTTTGAATAAAGCATAAACTTTAAAAAGAAATCCCACTTTGGATTGCCTCGGTTCCATAGATTCAATATGGATAAATTATTTTGAGCAATTGGCAAAGGATAACAAATAATTCATATTCAGCGAACCGTTACAATTTCATTATTTTAATTTGAGAAGGTCAGATTTCACTTACAATAACATAATGGACATGATCAGCAAAACAAGCTGTATTTATTTTAATGGCATTTGTTGGTAAATTCCTCCATTATTCCTGAACATATTTCAACAATAAAATACATGTTTCAAAAATTACACTGGCTTAAAATTGGATAGCAAAGATGGTGTATTTCATGCAACACGTACCTTAAACTATCACAAAATTGTCATAAAATGCACCCTACATCAAGTTTTCTTATCATCAGAAGTATTTGAACAACCATATACATAACCGAGTTGCAAGTAACGAATACGATTACTTTTCGATAGAAAAATTGAAATCAATTATTGCTAGCAATGCTTTGTTAGCTAAATATACGTTACCGACTAGGTGTAACTAATTAATTGGTTAAGAAGCAATAATTTTTCTATATTTCCATTAATTCAAATCGAACAGCTATTACTGGACAATCAATATATCCAGCAACTAGACGCAGACTAACGCATCACTGCGCATGGTCCATTCACACAGCCCATGCACCTGTCATGTATTCTGGTGAGCTTATCCCCTAAAGATTCAGTTTCTAAATCCCCAATTTTTCTAAACTCGCAGTTCCTCAAAAGTTTGCCGTTCAAATTCTTTCTCCAAAGATTCTCAAAAGCCTATTCAGTGATCTTCAACAAGAAACTATTGCACCGAATAGTACACTATTCATCAGTTTCGGTGCCGCAAGACCGAAACGCCATTTCCTGCTTAGCGGTATTGGTGTCCTTCTTCTGCATTAGCTCCAGAGCCTGCAGGAACATCTGCCCTACAGAGTTGAGCAATTTTATCTCGTGGTCCCTACTCTCCTGTCGTCTCTTGGCTTCCACTTCTGCCTCAAACCTCAACCTATTGTCTTCAAACTCCATCAACCGGTTCTGGGTCTCGTATAAAACTCCAGTTATCTTGTCGGTCGCCGCCTCGATGGCCGCTTCCAGCCTGCCAGTATCCATGCAGCAGCGCCGCTTCTTAGGTCTGTGGTTGGCCAACAGCACTTCGGCATCGCATCTTCGGCTGTTCATCTCGTTGTCGTCGCAGGAGCTTCCAGAACTGGCACCGCAGTCTCCTTCTGCCACTTCCATCTTGCAGAGACCGTCTTCGAAAACTTCCGCCTTGCAGAAACCGGCATCGAAGGCATCTTCGCCCATGACTGCCGTGGCCAGCATGGTGGCAATATGTTGACTGCCACCGGAAGCAGACGACCTCTCCTTGGACGGCCCCAAGATTGCATTCATCTTTTCCCAGAATCGGAAATTGGCCCTGTCCTCGACGCTGTCCTTAGTACCCTTGTACTCTTTCTTCAGGGTCTTGATCTTCTCCCGGCACTGCGGTCCGCTCCTGCGAAAGCCACTCTTGGCCATAACTTTGGCGATGCGCTCGAACACGGGTTGGTTGCGAGGGAATTTCCTCAGTTGTTGTTGGGTGTTGGACTCGGACCATAGGTCCAGCAGCAAGTCGGTCTCAGCCTCGCACCAGTTCGTCCTCTTGCTCAGCGTCATCTGGCGGGTGGCCATGGGTTTATCGATTTTTTGGCGTGCAGCCATTACCCTACCTTAAATGTTCATGAAGGGATGTTATCCCGTTTTTGTTTTTTTTTTTGGTTCAAAAACTTAAAAATTCAGCAGTGTCTCTCGGCACAGCGTCTATTTTGTGGACTATGATGTTGCAGCAAGACCAATGTGGCTACTGTCCACTCTACTGCAAATATGAATTTATCGATTTCCTGGTGTGCATGGCTACAGGCCCACCATGAATTCGGCACAATGAGGTCATCTCCAGTTTATTTTAAGAAGTACTTATCCCAAAATCCAGCAGTGTCCCTGGCACAACGTCCTTGCAGATTTAGACCAAGATGGCCATTGTCCCCTCTATGGCCAATGTGGTTTTATGGATTTCCTGGTGCAGCTACAGGCCCACCTGAATTCGGCACAATGAGGTCATCTCCAGTTTTTTCTTGTTTTTGATTCTTTTCAGAAGTACATCTTTCAAAATCCAGCAGCGTCTCTGGCACAACGTCTAGTTTCATGGACTGCCGTCGTAGCAACAGACCGAGATGGCCACTGTCCCCTCTGCGGCCAATGTGGTTTTATCGATTTCCTGGTGTAGCTTCACCCCTACCTTAGCGAAGCACAAGGGGGGTTAGCACCTTGAGGGTTACTACCATCCCCAGTTTTTCACAAATTAGCAAGAAATTCATCAGCAACATCCTGGTTTGAGCTGATAACAAGATGGCCACTGTCCACTTTATGCGCGAGCTGGCTGAAAACCTTGGCAACCCGGGAAAGAGCGAGGCAATTTCCGGGGGAGGGATAGCGAGAGAAGAGAGAGAGAGAGAGAGTGAGAGCTAGTTTTAATAACCCCGAGATAAGCTCCCCTCAGCGTTTGAGTCAACTCTGTAATCAATAATGACTGGTCGCCACCGGAGTTGACGGCTTTTCGCCATGATAATCAATAGCAAATACCAGTCAACCGAAAGTGGAGGTTGGGTTTGGAAGAATTTGTTGGATTTTTGTGGTGCATGGACATAAAAATAAAGCTAATTTTAAAGGGTTAAAAAATGGCATTTTTCTGGTAATATTTAAATTTCTTTAAAAATTTGGCGTAAATGCTGTATTTACTGTAGGCCTACGTTATCCATAACCCCATAAAATGTATGATGAACATTCTTTAAAAATTTCGAAAAATTAAGAAATTTACTTAGTAAAATTTGTAACATTTTATGAAATTTACTTAGTAAAACTTGTAACATTTTATGAAATTTACTGAGTAAAATTTGTAACATTTTATGAAATTTACTTAGTAAAACTTGTAACATTTTATGAAATTTACTTAGTAAAATTTGTAACATTTTGTACAATTAAACTACTGCAGAAAATTGTTTAACTTTTTTAAAAATTCACCTAGGAACATATTTAACATTTTGTAAAATTCACCTACGAAAATTTATAACATTTTATAAAATTCACCTACGAAAATTTATAACATTTTATAAAATTCATTTCGGAAAATGCTGAACATTTTGTAAAACTAACCTAAAAGAAACTTTTCAACATTTTGTAACGTTTACCTTGGAAAATTGCTAACGTTTGATGAAATTTATGAAAATTTTGAAAAATGTTACGCCATTGACCTAGGAAACTTTTGAAATGCTCAAAATCCCAAAGAAGAATTTTTGGCGGAACACAGTTCCAAATCCGCAATATTAGAGAAAAGATAAAAATAATCTTTAAGATAAGATTAAATTTCAGAATTCCTGTAATTTTTCAAAAAAACTACTCATATATTTTTATTTATGAAAACAAATTATAAAATGCATAAATGCAACATGCTATTTCAAGGGCGTTTTTGCATATTACATGTAATTTCTATTTTAAAATTCACATAAAAGGTAATTCAAAAGTAAATAAAAGGGGTACTCAAGACAGAAGACAATGAATTATACATGTACAACGCAGTCATAAATGCTTAGTTAGGATTATAAGTGCACATTAAGGTCAATGTTCATTTCGCAGCTTATGTTTTTAACAGCCCAAATTATGCGAATCAAACATCAAAGGAATTTCAAAGATGTCACTTTGTAATTTTACCTACAAAATAAGATGGACGAAGGTCAAACAAAGTTCGAACCTGTTAATAGGAAACCAGTCAAGTTAAAAAATCGGAAGACTAAAAGTGACCATTGTCGAATATTTGCGACAAGTAAAAAAAAAATCGGATAAGGGCAAAAATTCCCATGTCCTGAACTTTTATCATTATGAATCGTGCTGCTTTCGTGCAATTTAAATGAAAACTATTTAATTACAGCTGCATCAAAAAGTATTGGCAATACCCGTTTTTTGTGAAAACCTCAAAAATAAATTAGTTTTCCTAAAAAATGGAATATGCATGTACATCTTGTGAAAAATAGTTTAGTGAAATATTTCTTCAAATTTAAAAGTTTTACAAAACAGTCAAAAACGCCAAAAAAACCGAAAATACTAAATCAAAGAAGTATTGGTAAAATTACATGACATCATCAATTATGCCACAAATTTAATTTATGGCATAATTTAACACTTCGTTTGAAGTCTATTTGCCTTAATCAATACCTGGAGACGTCTGGTAATGGATTCCACTAGGTTTTTTGTTGTGATTTTGGAATTGTTCTGCCATTTTTCTACCAATGCAGTCTTCAGGTTTCCCATGGACAGAACTTTTTTTTCAAATATTTATGTCTACAATTCTTCACAAATTTTCAATTGGGTTTAAGTTGGGACCATGTGGAGGGGCTCCAAGATGACGGAGTGTACGGTAGATAGACCAGTCCTTGGTTTTTTGTGCATTTTGCACGGGGTCTCCATCATGGCTGAAATACAGAAGTTTTTGCTAGCCCGAAATATTGTGCCCAAACTTTCAGATTATGGCGCAAAATGTCGATGTACACTTCCGCTGTCATATTACCATCAATAAAGTGCCAGTTACCTGTGCAATTTCGAACCATGCACCCCCAAACCATGATCTGACTCTAATTATGCTTTTTGTATTGTTCCAGCTCATAAATGCCTGATATTCACCCTGCTGCTCGCGCATAATACTGAACTGTATCTAGGATATTTCTTATGGTTTTAGGGTCCACTATCTGATGGAATATGTTAGCAATATTGTGAAACTCATTTTAGGTATTTTTTTAACTTTTGGAACCACTTCCCTTCTTTCACGATCTGGACAGTTTCCTCTGATGTCCTGATCTTGGTCAATTCTGTATTGAAACTGCCATGAACTATTTTTTTAGATACATCGTATAGTAAATAAGTTATTGCTCACAAATAGTTTGTCCCCAAATTCTAGATAGGATCAACCATATATTCTTTAAGGAATGATGGAGTCTCTCTCATTAATTGATATGTTAGGAGACAGTTTCCAAAGACAACAAATTACCTAGTGGATTTCATTCCCCGATGTCTCCAGGCAGGGATTGAGGCAAATGGACTTCAAGAGAAAGTATTAAATGTATAGTTTGTAACATAATTTATGGTGTAATATAATATTGCCAATACCCAAAACATCCCAAAAGCCTCTTCAGTGATTTAGGACAAGAAAATATTGCACCGAAGAGTAGGCTACATTATTCATCATTTTCGGTGCCGCAAGACCGAAACGCCACTTCCTGCTTGACGGTATTGGTGTCCTTCTTCTGCATTAGCTGCAGAGCCTTCAGGAACATCTGCTCAACAGAGTTTAGCAATTTTATCTCATGGTCCCTACTCTCCTGTCGCCTCTTGGCTTCCATTTCTGCCTCAAACTCCATCATCCGGTTCTGGGTCTCGTATAAAACTCCAGTTATCTTGTCGACCGCAGCCTCGATGGCTGCTTCCAGCCTGCCAGTGTCCATGCAGCAGTGCCTCTTCTTTGGTCTGTGGTTGGCCAACAGCGCTTCGGCATCATACCTTCGGCTGTCCATCTCGTTGTCGTCTATGGAGTTTACAGAACTGGCACCACAGTCTCCTTCTGCCACTCCAGTAATCTTGTAGGCTGGATCCTCGATGGCCTCTTCCAGCCTGCCAGTGTCCATGCAGCAGAGCCTCTTCTCAGATCTGCGGTTGGCCAACAGCGCTTCGGCATCATACTTTCGGCTGTCCATCTCGTTGTCGTCTATGGAGTTTACAGAACTGGCACCGCAGTCACCTTCTGCCACTCCAGTTATCTTATAGGCTGCATCCTCGATGGCCTCTTCCAGCCTGCCAGTATCCATGCAGTAGCGCCTCTTCTCAGGTCTGTGGTTGGCCATCAGCGCTTCGGTATCGTACATTCGACTGTCCATCTCGTTGTCGTCGCAGGGGCTTCCAGAACTGGCTCCGCAGTCTACTTCTACCACTTCCACCTTGCAGAGACCATTGTTCAAGACTTCCGCGTTGTAGAAACCCCTATCGCAGGGGCTTCCAGAACTGGCTCCGCAGTCTACTTCTACCACTTCCACCTTGTAGAGATCATTGTTCAAGACTTCCGTTTTGTAGAAACCCCCATCGCAGGCATCTTCGCCCATGACTGCCGTGGCCAGCATGGTGGCGATAGGTTGACTGTCGTCGGAAGCAGACGACCTCTCCTCGGACGACCCCATGATGGCGTTCATCTTCTCCCAGTATCGGAAATAGGCCCTCTCCACGTCGCTCTCCTTGGCATACTTGTACTCCTTCTTCAGGGTCTTAATCTTCTCCCGGCACTGCAATCCGCTCCTGCGAAAGCCCTTCTTGGCCAGGAGTTTGGCGAGGTTATCGTACACGGGTTGGTTGCGAGGGAAATTAATCAGCTGCTGTTGGGTGTTGGACTGCGACCATAGATCTAGCAGCAAGTTGGTCTCAGCCTCGCACCACCAGTTGTTCCTCTTGCCATTCGTTATCTGGCGGGTGGACATGGTTTCTTCGATTTTTTGGCGTGCAGCCATCGCCCTAAGGTGACCAAGGTGCATGCTACTGTCCATTCTACAGCATATATGAATTTATCGATTTGCTGGTGCGGCTACAGGCCCACCTCAACTGGCACTAAAAGAGGATATGTCAAGTTTATTTTCAGAAGGACTAATCCCAAAATCCAGCAGCGTCTCAGGCACAACGTCCTTGCAGATTTAGACCAAGATGGCCATTGTCCCCTCTGCGGCCTATGTGGTTTTATCGATTTCCTGGTGCAGCTACAGGCCTACCTGAATTCGGCACAATGAGGATCATCTTTTTTTTTTTTCAGAAGTACACCTTTCAAAGTCCAGCAGCGACTCTGGCACAACGTCCTATCAGATTTAGACCAAGATGGCCATGCGCCAATGTGGTTTTATCGATTTCCTGGTGCAGCTACATGCCAACCTAAATTCGGCACAATGAGGTCATCTCCTGGTTTTTTTCAGAAGTACACCTTTCAAAATCCAGCTTCGTCTCTGGCACAACGTCTAGTTTTATGTACCACCGTACGTCGTATATCAACAGATCAAGATGGCCACTGTCCTGGGGTAGGTACACCCCTACCTCTTACAATGGGGCAAGTAACTTTTACGTTTGGGCACACTGTCAACACGGTAAAAAAATGCGTTTGCTCTTACTTTTCCGCCTTTCTGGTGGACGTAAACTCAACGCAGGCGATATCTTTGCTATCGGAAAACATCGCGTCCACACGAAAACATGTTCAAAACACGCTATTTTTGACACATTTTGGGCAAAAACTAACAAAGAAGTGACAATTTTCCACAAGTATCAACCTAGTTGGTTACCATTGGCTACGAAGTAAACAAAACTTCCAAAAGCGCTTTGACTACGAGACTTTCGGCAGTTTATACGATGGTTGCTAGGCTCACGTGCAAATCGAAACTCCATTCAATAAGCCCACGTTGTTCCCGAGTTGACTTTCGGTGATCTTTGAATCACTTTTCTCAAGTTATTTACGAAAAACAACGATTGTAAACATCGAAAATGTATATGATGTACTACATGGACGAAAATGGCAAAAGGGTTTACACGATGAAGGTATTTATAAAGCGGATATCGCTGATTTTGCTCTGGAATGTGTGCGAAGCATTTAAGCCTAACATCGAAGCATGATGACAACAAATGTTTTGATTTGCTTTTGGTAATTTTTTTTTATAGAAAATGGATCCAAATAACAGGCCGACTTTGTCAGCTCATCCAGGTATGATTCATTTCGTGTAAATTTTAGCGTGGTTAATGTTTGAATCTTTCCAGCTAGTCTGTGTGATCGTTTTGTACATGTGGTCAATGGTGTACTGAAGTAGATGAAAATCCAGTAAAAGTAAAATTAAAAAGAGTATTTTAGGTCAGATCTTGGGAAATCTACAAATTGTTGACAGTTCATAATCACTTAGGACAGATCGAGAAATGTCGAGTTGTAGGGAAACGATGGTGAATTTTTTTTTTTCGCTTATCGAGTTACTAAATAATGTTTTCAGTACATGTATTGCATATTGTGCCTGAAGGTGTTGAGAGAACAAGGAAGTATAAAGTCCAAAATTTTAAAAAATAAGCGAGGAAATACACAGTTATTTATCCCATGAGCAAGATAGTTCAATATTTTTTGGATTATGAGAGGCCAAAGGACAAAGCTGACATTGATATGTGCTTGTTTTGCATGTTTTAATTTAATAAAAATGATTTTTGACACTGAGCAAAAGTCATAAATATGAAAAAATATGGTCTATCTACATCATGATGTCAGTTCATAATCACTTAAGACAAAGCTAGAGAAATGAGAACTATTTAGGGAAGTAATGGTGAATTTTTATCGTTTCTACATAAAAGTCATGTTTGACTAAATTGAGGCTTGTTTGTTTTGAATACAGTATTGTATTTCGTGCCAAGAAATTATAAATTAAAAGAAATAAGGAATTTTAAAATTCGTCTTCTTTGAGTATGGACTAAGGATAAGTCACGAACTAACTTTGAAATTGTACTTTTTTGACTTTTCGTGCATAATCATAATTTTATGATACTACTTCTAATGTTGTTCAGTTCAGTAGCCTATTAAAGTTGGCACAGTTTAATAATCAGTCTTACTTGGATTTTTCTGAATTTCCATTTAGGGACACTGCATTTTTGAGTTTACAAATTTGTACTGATGGTTTGTAATGAATTGATAAAAAAAAGGTTTAAAATCTACGCTCTAGTCTTTCAACAATTTAATACATGTAATGTCTTTTCACCTTTAGTTCTCCAAGTTTTCAGAGTATTTTTTTATCAAATTGTAGGGTTTTTTTTAATTTTGATTAGGGATACTCAACCATTCACATTTCCTAAACTTCATTGTTTGATTTTGAAAATCTCTGCTCTAGTCCTTTCATTGCATTTGCCCCCAATTTTCAGAATGTTTTGTGTATTTTTGAGGGAAAAAAAGTTTTTTTGAACTTCTTGATTTGATATCTTTGCTATGGTATAGGCCTACCAAGAATTGTGAAAGTTTGTTGAAATATTTCATGAGTTCTCATCGCTAAAGATGCAAGTTTCTAGAAATGTTGTTTTCGGAAACTTAAGTTTTTGTCAATTTCTGGTTAAGGATGTTCGACCCGTTACATCTCCTAAACTTTCCAGTAAATTTTAAAAATCTCCGCTCGAGTCCTTGGATAAGTTTAGAATATTTGTTCAATGTGAATATTTCAAGTTTCCAGAAACTTTTTTGAGTATTCTTCAGACAACTTATCGTTATTTCTAGATTTGATAGTCCTTTATGTTATGAATTAGGAAAAAAATTATAACGTTATCCGAGACTTCATTAAGTCCATGATATTTATCACTGCCAGGGGCCCAAGTTTCCAGAATTTCCATTGTTTTAAAAAAAGACTTAGTTTTTCTGAATTTCTGATTATGGACATCTGGCCCATGCCATCATCCGACTTTCAATGTTTCTGATTTTTTTTGAAAATTAATGTTGGTTCTCAAAAAACCTTCGTCGATGGACAAGGACCATCCCCATCAAGCGCTTACCTCTCTAATCCGCATCCGCTTTTAAATTTTCAGCCCGCTTTTCTCCCGAAGACAAGTACTCCAGGCAGAGGCTCGTCATCAAGAAACGCTTCGGCCTCCTGTTGTCGGATAAACCGATGCCAGCGTGCTGAAAAACAAAAGGAAAAGTTGTCGGTGAGACAGGCTGCCAACGAAACATGGCGCAAGATGTTGACTAGAACCGCAGGATGAACTACGACGAACGACTATCGTAATTTTCCTTTCACCGTCAGCATCATTTAGCATTTTTGCTCCTATTTTATATCATTTTTCACTGTCTTTAAATGCATTTTGCTCGAATCATGATGGCTTACGAATGGCACGTAATCACTCGTTGCAGCATTGGAAATTCACGGCGTTTCTTTTGAACTTTTTGGCTTGTTTGTGCGCCCGTAACACCATGTTTATTTTGCAATAAAAAATGATTTTTTGGTGAAAGACATTTGTTTCGGCCATTAAATTGGAACGGTTGACGGTGATATAATGTTGACAAACTGGAGGATTCAATAATATTAGCCTATAATTTTGAAATAAGAGAAAGGGAAAAAAAACGGATTCCTGTTTCATTCACTAAACAACTGGTTAGCGTATGATTTACTGTCTTTTTCATGTCGTAAGTTTCTGGAGAAGGTATGCGGGCTCTAATTGGAGGTGCTGCGCTCGAAGTGCTGCCACCTGGTTTTCACCAGTTTCCCACAACATCCGAGAATAATATTTTGTCAAGATTGGGTCAAGTTTACGGGAGAAAGGTACTTGTTGCCGCTTTTTTTTGTTTTTTCAAATAGCCGGAGGAATTCCGAATAATGTTTTATAGAAATATATACGAGAAATAAGGCCCGTAAATCTGTCTGGCTCACTGTATATTTGGGACTAGTCGTTTAACCCGTCTTTTTTTTCGGCAGAAATATTTATTGGATCGAAAGAATCGAGAAGTACTATAGGCAGAATTACAATAAAAAGTTAGTTTATTAGTACGTAAGTTGCTAGGTGTATTCGTAGGTTATTTCAGGTGCGGATTCGAACATATAACAAGGTAAATATGTGTCCAGTTTCATGAAATTTATCATACGCGTATAATTCAGAAGTAACATCACTGGACTACCGGTGATTAAACTCCTGGCAATTGATCGAAAGTCAAGTTTGGTTAAAAAACGATGCAAAAATGGTGATAAACTTGCTTCGCTTGATTAAATTTTATGAAGAAATGTATCTTAAATTGTTAAATTATGCTGTTTAGAGTACTGAAAATTTATGAATGGGCAGTTTTGACAAAACTTGAATTAAATGATTTATTATGACAAACTATATAAATTTCAAATAGCAAATAATTAAGGTTTTAAATAAAAAATGGGAAACTTTCATTTCGTTCGCTTTAGTTTTCTTTTAAAATGAAGGTATTATTTCCTCGTGAAATTATCGAAAGTGTTAAATTATATTAAAAAAATGCAGATTTATTATGTGTTTTAATTATGCAGTTTTAATTAAACTGCACATTTTATTTTAATAAAGCACAAAAAATTTAAAATAGTTCGTCAAAATTTGTGAAAAAAAAATTCTTGATTGCATTATTTTTAACTTTGCAGAAATTGCCATAGCAAAATTGATGAAAAATGGGGTATCATTTTTTTACTAAATGCATAAAATTAATAGCTTAAAAATTCCATCATTCATAATTTATCATTTTATTTTTCAAATTTGGGTATTTCCCCCTCAAATGTTTTTTAGTCACATGTTACTAAATGCAATATTGTGCCTTTGCTCCTTGCAAATTTGTTTTTACCAAATAAATGTGCCCTTATTTTTCACACATTTGCTAAATAAATATGCTTTAATTTTTTTTCAAATTTTGTATTCACTAATTAAATTAACTTTTATTTTAACGAAAATTTGTTTTACTAAATATATTTTATTTTTCGTCAATTTGTTTTGTACTAAATAAATTGTCTATAAAATTTTATAAAAGATAAAAGTTCTTTAAGTTTCACACATTTATGAATTAAATGCTCATTCATTTTTCGCAAATTTGTTTTTACTAAATAAATTTGTCGTCAAATTTTATAAAAATATAAAAGTGATTTTAATTTTTACTTATTTACTAAATAAACATTTCATCAGATTTTATAGAACATATAAAAGCGCTTTTAATTTTCACACATTTATTAAATAAATGTTCCTTTATACTTCGCAAATTTGTTTATTTACTAAATAAATAATTGGTCAAATTTTATAAAAATATTTCCACACATCTTTTATTTTTCGCAAATTTGCTATTTACGAAACAAATGTGCTTTTCATTCTCACAAATTGTTTTTACTAAGTAATATGTGCCTATAATTTTCCATGCATTAACTAAATAAACGTTCATTGACTTTCTTATCAAATTTGTTTATTATTAAATAATTGTGCCTTTACTTCTGTTAATTTTTTTAAAAAATTTTGCGAAGTTTATTATATCAAATTTCATTAAAATATATACGGTTCATCACATCTCCACCCTCGCAGAGATCCAAAATTCCCCCAAAAAAATTATAATTTCCTTTAAAAAAACAACTAAATTTACATTTATTTTTATTTGATGAACCAGATAAGAGGCTGATTCACCAAATGCAGTATTTCCCGAATAAGGAAGATTACCGAAAATCTAGTTTTTTTAGCATTTTTTGGCTAATTTAACTGTCGATTTTGTCTTTTTTTTCCAGTAAATGGAGGTCAGTGTATTTACCGAAGATGACCATATTTGATGGGTCAGTGGGTTCCCCCTCCAACTGGCCAATGAATACATTAAGATGCTAGCGAGCAGATAAAAAGAGGTAAAACCTGAATTTTTAGGGTGATGAGTTGTTGCGTGGGGACACAAAAACGTCCCGTTTGAAGATGGGACATTTTTAGGAGTGGGCCAAAAAATGCTATCTCATTTAGCATATCAATCGACGGCGGCAGCCATTAATGAAGGGTTAAAGGGCATTAATGCGAATAATTAAGACGCCCATCTTTAAGGACGGGGCACGCGTGGGTCCGACACAACGCCCACACCTTGCCAAAATAAACCCCCCAAAATAAAATGGGAACGGATTTTGTCAGCTTGAAAAACTTGATCCACTAAGACAAATGAATGAGGGGCTACTAAAACATTCTAAGTAGGCAAATACAACAATCTAGGCAAAAACTTTTTTAAAGTTACACGTTTCTAAACCCTTATTTTAAGGGGTCTGGAAAATTCTAAAGCAAACAAAAGCGTTTTAAGTCACATTTACGCTACGAATTTGCATTATTTTCTTGGGCATTTCGCTACTTTTCTGGTGAATTTTTTTACTTTTGTAGGTTATTTTTACACTTCTTAATGGTCATATTTCCACCTTTCTAGGACTTTATTCTAGTCATCAAGGACTTTTCCACTTTTTAAGGACCTTTATTTAGTTTTAAACTTTTTAAAGACCTTTATCTAGTTTTAAAGGACATTTTTCCCACTTGTCTGAAGGCAGCTGTGTCTAGGGCATTTTCTACTTTTCTGGTATATTTTTCCAGTTTTCAAAGAAATTTATTCACTTTTTTAGGGTATTTTTTCCAGTTTTTTATGGATTTTTAAATTTTTTTTAGGGTGTCCACTTGTCCAGGGCATTTTCTACTTTTCTGATGCCCTTTTACTACTTTTCTAGTATGCTATTACATTTCTCTATTTTTTCAGGATATTTTCCTGCACTTTTCTATAGTGCATTGTTTGCAGTTTTCAAGGGCATTTGTCCACTTTTATGATGTATTTTCCACTTTTCTAGGGCGATTTTCAACTTTTTAAGGATATTTTTACCGTTTTCAAAGATATTTCTCCACTTTTCTAGAATATTTTCTTTCTTTCCTGATGCACTTTTCTTATTATTCTTGGGTATTTTCCTCCTTTTCTGGGATATTTTCCCACTTTTTAGGACGTTTCCCCACTTTTTTATTGGGCATTGTTTACAGTTTTCAAGGGAATTGCTTCACTTTTATGATGTATTTGACTACTTTTCTCCACTTTTCTAGAGCATCTTCTTTCTTCCCTGATGCCCTTTTCCCACTATTCTCGGGCATTTTCCTCCTTTTTCTAGGGTAGTTTCCCACTTTTAGGACATTTTCCCACTTTTTAAGGACATTTGCCCACTTCTCTATAGAACAATTTTTCCCTTTTCTAGGACAATTTTCACATTTTTCTGGGATATTTGTCCTAATTTTTTGGCACATTTTTTTTTTCTACTTTTCTAGAGCCATTTTTCGTAAGACCATTGAAGATACGAACAAATGTTCTGGTACTTGTTAAGGGTACTCAGACTGATGCTCCGCTATAATGTGTTCGAGTTACGTACGAGATTCACGTATTGTACGTAACTCGTGGTTTTGTCGGCAGTATTACAGGTACTAAAAAGCGACAAAAAAGTACTACAGTAGAACCTGTCTAAAATCAAACGCTTGGGACCGGGGGAAATTTTGATTTTAGACAGGTTTTGATTTCAGA
>JAQGBX010001283.1:0-25998 GCA_034698745.1 Megaphyllum sjaelandicum | reverse complement strand
TGTAATGACGTCATTCAAAATGGCAGCCTTCCGGTGACGTCATTTCCGGAAAAATGGCCGATTTCCGGTGACGTCATCCAAAATGGCCGACTTCCGCAAAAATTACGCACTTCCGATGACGTCATTCAAAATGGCCGACTTCAATGGAAAAATGGCCGACTTCCGGGACAAAAATGGCCGATTTCCGCTTCCGGTGACGTCATTTCCGGAAAATGGCCGACTTCCGGGGAAAAAATGGCCGATTTCCGGTGACGTCATCCAAAATGGCCGACATGATGACGTCATTTCCGGGGGCGGGGCGATGACGTCACTTCCGGTGGGTGGTGACGTCACCGGAAGTCGCCACCCACTTTGGCCAGGTAGGTGCCTTATACTACTGTTGGGGTCCGTTGCGAACAGGATTCTGGCTCTATTAACATGGAATTTAATATCTAATTTAGAATCTGATATTGTCTTCAAATTGTATAAAATAATGAGAAATACCGAGTATTTCTACTTTAAAAAAATGTGGGGAATCTACGTTGTGGAAAATCGCGGTATTATGCGATTCATTAAGAAATGAGGAAAAATTTATTCAGTATATGTGTTAATTGAAAAATTAATTTTATAGAATGAAAATAAATTGAGAGGTTTCCATGTTTATTTAAAACATTGTTGAAAATGTTTCAAAATAAGGAACTTCTCGTGAAAATGATTCAAAATAAGGAACTTTTTGTGAAAATGATTCAAAATAAGGACATTTCGTGAAAAGGATTAAAAATAAGAAACTTTTCGTGAAAATGATTCAAAATAAGGAAATTTCGTGAAAATGATTCCAAATAAGGAACTTTCGTGAAAATGATTCGAAAAAAGGAAATTTCATGAAAATTATTCAAAATAATAAACTTTTCGTGAAAATGATTCAAAATAATAAACTTTTCGTGAAAATTATTCAAAATAATAAACTGTTCGTGAAAATGATTCAAAAAAGGAAATTTCGCGAAAATGAATAAAAAAAAGGAACTTTTCGGGAAAATGATTCAAAATAAGGAACTTTTCGTGAAATGATTCAAAATAAGGAACTTAAATGAAAATGGTTAAAAATAGTGAACTACAGGTACTGTATGTGTAAATGATTCAAAATCATTTACACATGCAAAATAAACTGGATGTTTAGCGTTACCTGAAGGACGTTTCTCACACACATGAATGGTACATGTATTCTAATTTTGAACATTAAAGGAATTGGATCAATTTAATTGAGTCAATCCCAAAAAAATAATGTAAAATTATGCATGCAAGGTTACATGTACTAGTATTTGAGTTGTGATCTTGATATTGCTTTTCAATCGTTGAGGGTAAATGTTAAAATATTACAATATCTTCTAAATGATAAAACCAACATCAATTGAATAACACTAGAACTACTAAAAATTCGGACCAAATCTTTTCCATATTTCACACGCATGTTTTTTTTTCGTAATTTTAACATCGCAGCTAGTTTTTTGTTGTTAACCAGTTGAAATGCAAGTGTAAGGTGACCATAGGCCTAAGCTCTTTAATCTTTAATTTATGGACTGTACATGTACGTGATCTTGTTTGTTTTTTATGGCATTATTCATTTTTTTTTTTCTTCAAAAGGTTAAAAACACAGCTCCGGATTCGGAGTAGGTGGGTTCGCATTTCTGGCATTCTCTCATTGTTCAGACCAGTTATTTCCTCTTGACAAACGCAAGAATGTTGCTGTTTTTTTTGTGTGTGAATTTCGTACGCAGGTATATCAACGATTAAACTGTTATTTTCAATCTGGAAATGTGGGCTAGATAGGCGATTGTTGGGCCATAATGTCGTCTATTGTAGCCTTGCTTTGCCTCCTTTGAATCTGGCCCGAGCAAGGTCAACGAGTGTAAAAACGTGCCCCCCACCCCTGGGGCTTTCATGTGTCAGTAGGACCCAACAATGAGGTTGCAGACAGACGATTTACTACGTTTTTAGCCGTCCTTTGAAGGAAATTTTCGGAGAGGGGGTAAAAAGGAGAGGGTGTCGAACCAGCATTTAAAAAGTAAGGAGAAAAAAAGGATGCCAAAATCTGTTTGTTTTTTTATAATGCTTAAAGAAGGGCTGATTGTATAAAACGCAGGTTAATAGACGACTACACACCAATTTAATTAACGAAATGTAATGAGCTGGTAATGTCTGGATTAATCGCCCGTTAAACTAATCCGAGTTTTGTGAGTGACTCTTGCAGTGTACTAAACGGAAATTTATACTTGTGACAGCTTGCACTGGGTACCCCAAGAACAGGATAAGTCAGGAAACTTGAGATTGTCTGGAAATGTCAGGGAAATTCAACGTAGGGGCCCATTTGCAAATTTTCCCGGTTCAAATTTGAAAAATTGTCTACGTTTTCCGAGGGCAAAATTGAAAAATTTCCCACGTTTTCCGAATGCAAATTTGCAATATTTCCAACTTTTTCCAAGCACAGATTTTCAACCTTTCCCGAGTTCAAACTTTCAATATTTTCCAACATTTTCCGAGTTGAAATTCGCAAAACTTTCTATATTTTCCGAATGCAAAATAGTCAAATTTTCTAAACTTTTCTATGTTAAGTTTTAAGTTTTCAAAATTGTCATTATAATACATTTTGTAAAATATTTTGCTATCTCGATTCTGCAAAGTTAGGGAAGTTGAAACTGAAATTTCTGGGCGAACCCTGTTTCAAAATAACTCGGATTAGACTAATCGGCGATTAGAGAAGGCTTTAATTAGGAAAATGTGTGAGATAAACTATCGATGTTAACCACGATTAAATTAATCTTTATTTGGTCAGTGCAGGTTCCATATCGTATGGTTAGTCATGGCCGATTTTATCAAAGTAAATTATAGAAATAAATAGTAAAAAGTTTAATTAGTGAACTATTGGAAAGAGCCAAATTCTGGAAAATTGTGGAATAATCGCTGATTAACCTAATCCGAATTTCTTGCAATCTGTTTGAAATAATTTAATCTAGGCCTATCATCAATTGGATTTTACTGATTTGTTTTTACGTTTTTTATGTTTGTTTTAAAAAATTTAAAACGATCAAATTTACGTAGGCCTACTGAATGTATTTAAAAATTCTTAGCATGCATATTTGACTACTCACAGGGCGTTATCTTTAATTAGGATGCACCGATGTGCATAAATCTGATAGTGTAACTGTTCATACTTAAAATTTGTAAAAAAAACCAACCATACGTTTATAGTGGTGAGGGGGAATATTGACATTAAGGGGTAGTGCCTCAATTTTTTTCCCCAAATAGGTTCCCTTCACCCCTAATTCGAAATGATTTATGACAATTTTTGAATTTATTTTAGTACTTTAAAACCAATGAAATTATGCTTGTTTAATGTGGCTCCCCTAGTGTCATTTTTGAGGTCCACCTTAGACCTTTTTTTGGATTTTTTTTACCCCCGTTAGCAATCTGGTGCAAATGTATAGCGTTTTTGCCCTTCGCATAATATCAGCTTGGTTTACAGCTGTAAAATATTATGCTACTTATCTCATATTAAAATTAAGTAGTGTATTCCTCAATTGAAATGTATGAATTGAGATATTAGGGCGTTTAGAGGTACTCAGACAAAAGCTTTACGAATGACTCTTTTGGTGGTCGTGAAGTCAGGTGTGCAAAAAGAATAATTAATATAAAAATACCACAAAATATAAAAAAGCGATATATATGTCAATAAACTGCTTTCATAATTTGTTTAAACAATAAGCCTGTCGAATGTATTTTCGAAAAGTTCCCAAACACATTATATATTTTCAAAACGTTCCAAACCATCTAAACTGAATATACATGGCAATATTACATTTAATATGCAATTTATAGAAATATTCATTTATTCATTCATTCATTCATTCATTCATTCATTATCAGGATACACAGACAGCAGTTTTGCAAATTGCACTTTTTTGCAGTCGTGTAATCATGTGAGAAAAATCGACATGCTAAAAAAATAATTTTGTCAATTAATCCAAACAAATAAAAAGCAATAATGAAAAAAAAACTTTTTTAAATAGTTTTATTATAAAACCAATTAGCGTGTTGATTTTGCTAACCTGATTGCACGACTGCAAAAAGTACAATTATCGAAACTTTTGTCTGAGTTTTCACTACATTAATTATGAATGAATGAGTAATCTTTTGCATGATATAAATTGCCTATTAAATGTAATTCTAACTTGCTACGTATATTCAGTTTAAATGTTTTGGAACGTTTTGGAAATACATATTTCCAAAAACAAATGTTGGCATGACAATTTAATTAACTGTTACTAATTATGCATATAAGAAATTTTCCAAAATATATGTAAATGGAAAATTATTAACACATTTAATAAGCAATTTATACAAATCACATATATTCATTCTTTCATTATTAGGATACCCAGGTGCTTTACACGTTGCACGTTTTGCAGTCGTGTGTAATCACGTGAGAAAAATCGACATGCTAATTGTTTTTTTTTTTAAAAATTTTCACTTAAGTCAAACAAATAAAATGCAATAATTTTTAAAAGAAATTAGCACGAATTATCAAAAAAAGAAAATGTAACCAAAAATTGCATTGTGTGTGGCTTTTCTCAGTGAGAAATCTACTTATTGCTTACGATCCAACGTTTAGTGACCTCTAATTTGTGTGTAGAAAAACCCCAAATTTCACTACTTGTGTCGCTTCTGCATTCTTTAGGTCACGTGAAATACCTGCGAGGGTTTTCAACCGTTGGCCTAAATGAATGGCCCCTATGGGGAAATGAGGGGGATAAGGTGTAGCAACTAGCAACGGGTGCCAATAAAAATACCTTTTTCTAGTACCCAGAGTAGGTTGCTTAAGTGGTTTGTTACTTTCACTTTGGTGCTTTTCAATTAGTGCTACCTTGTCACTAAACTACAAAAAACGTTCACTTTTCCTCGTTCCTTGCCGAACACGGATTGGGTAAATAAAAGCTGCATTGTTTACACTGATTATCTTAGCCTAATTAGCGCAATGAACGCTTTTAATTACCGTTTGTAGGCTAGTAATGACCGAAACAAGTTCCTCGGCGTCCCATAAACACTGTGTTACTGAATCAGCTCGCAATTGGTGAAAACCGTGTGCATGTTGTCGATTATAAAATTGGTTTAATCGGCATGGACGCAGGAATGATTTTGACATAATATTCGGCTAATCATCCTGCATACAGGGTGTTTCATTTATCATGATCTGTCCAATTTAATTGTTTTAAAAATAAACAGGAAATCGGAAAAGTTTTATCGGAATTCAACATTAAGATTATCAACTTGCCTTTCCAATTATATCCACATCGGAAAAAAATCTTTAAAGTATATTTTTTAGAAATGTATTATTGTAATGATAAATGTTTTGAAATGTATTCAAAATATGTATAGATTGGAAGAATCCAAGTTTTTTCAAAATATATTTTAAAATGTATGCAAAATATATTTTCAAATGCATTTTCAATGCCATGCATATAAAAGATATTTTATTAAAATATATTTTACAAAACATGAAAAGAAATGTAAATTTAATGTATTTTTAAAAAAAAAAATATTATTGTAAATACATTGTAAATCTATTTGCCTTAAAAAATGTATTTTAAATGTATCACAAGGTGTTTTTATTTCGATGTGTGTAAGGACCCCAATTTTTTTTATCTTAAAACACAAGTTTTGTCTAAAACATTTTCTTCGCATTATCTTACATGTAGATGTCGCTGTAATCTATGAAACAGTATAAATGTTGAGAAATTTGCATCGTGCGAATAAATGTTCCAATTTAGTTTAATTGGATTCGAAAGGAACAATTTAGCATGAAAAATGTAGCTTGTCCCACCCCTTTTTTGAGGGGGAAAAGGAAGTTTTAACATTTTAAATGAAAAGTTTTTATTAGAATGTTTCCTTGAACAATGTAAAAAAAAGATGATGCGAAAAAAAAAATGTTTTAGACAAAACTAATTGTGTTTTAAGCGCAGATTCATAATCTGCAAACAAATGGGGATCCCCATTTAAAATTTCAAAGGGCCCCCCACAGGTGGGAAGGGGGCCCTCATTTCTTGCATAATTTGAAAGATATGTTGATAATATTAATCTTGTAATATGATAGCTTTTCCGATTTACTGTTTATATTAAAAGATATTGGATGGATCATGATAAATGAAACACCCGGTATATAAATTATTCACAGCCATCTAATTGAGGAGGAATATTTTCCATGAAATCAAGCAAAAAAACCCCACATATTTATGACGCAATTCGTATTGATCATAGCATAATTATTCCCAATGCAACCCTTACTTCGTAAATTTTTTATTAATAAATGCTATTTACATTATGTTAGATGCTAGGGAACTTGTTTTGGATATATCACTTACCAAATTGATATTCCGATAAAATTCTCTGAAACCTTGTTTGAAATTAAAATATTGGAAGTTCGAAAATTAATTTCGAGTTAGGAATCCTTTTTAATGATTTGGAAAATCGTTCCTTAATTAATTAAAATAGGTTCTTGCAGAATTTCAGAAGTTTTAAAATCAATTCCAATCCAACCCTTTTTTGTGGAAATTTTCAAATTTCCCAAAATTCCATTTTCCAAAGTTCGAAAATTCATATTTGTGATATATGATAAATTCGTTCCTACGTTTATATTTCTTTTATTTTTTGTACTTTTAAAATCGATAATTAGAACAAAAAACAAAATCCAAAAAATAACAAAAATAGGGATTAATCTGGAAATTTTCAAATTTTCCCAAATTCATTTGTCAAAATTCCATTTTCTAAAATTAGAAAATGTATACATATATTTTTTTTTTAAAATCGTAATATCTCGAATACTGAAAGTCGTTTAATTTCTGATTTCTTATAATCTAACTTAAAAAAGCCCAAATTTTACATAGATTATCATTTTATTTTTCGAGATTTGTCGCAAATTAATTTATTTTGAATAATTTTTTTTCTAAATCAATTTAAGCTGATGAGATACGAATATAATGTAGAGAATTTCCCCAAATTCTCAAAAACAAGGATCGGGTTGGAATTTAATTTTAAAACGTGAGCAATTTTGCAAGAACCTATTTAATTAAATAAGGAATAATCTTCCAGATAATTATGAATTGATTTTTTAACTTAAGATTAATTTTCGAAACTCGATCCTCTATTGAATCTTGAATTTTAAACATTGATTCATGGAATTTTGTATGAATACCAATTCGATGAGTGTTTTATCTAAAACAAGTTCCCTCTCATCTCACATAAATTGCATAAATAAATAAATACGAACTGCATCATAAATATGGTTTTTTTTTTCGAGATTTCTTGGAAGAATTCCTCCTTAATCAGATGGTTTCGATTAATTAATATATGCTGGATGATTAGCCGAATATTATGATAAATTCGTTCCCGCGTCTATGCTTCTTCTATTCATGTGCTTTATTCAGGCTTGAAAGATGATTAATTTAGCCAACTAATGGATCCTATCACTTTCGCTTTTCTAATCCATTATTATATATAAAGGAGCTGAGGGAAATCGATGAAGTTGACATTTCTTATATTTGCTTATAAAATCAATTTTGCCGAAATGGCACAGACACTATAACCGGATTTGTCGGTTGACGTTAACCGATGAGGACTCGGTCACACTGGCGTATAGAATTACCCATTTAGTTGCGTGTTATTTGCTCTTAAACGTTTTTTTCACCAAATTCCTTCATTGGAAAAAAAAATATACACAATACGAATTAAATGTACAACGTATACAAGTTTGTTTACATTCTAGTTTATTTTGGTAATTTCGGGGTTCTTTACGATAACGAATCTTGTAAAATAAATAAAATGAAAATTAAAACATTTCTTTTTTTTATTTTATTTATTTTTTTTTTTTTCGTAAAACGTTTTTAGTTGGGAATGGCACTAAAAAAAAAAGAATAATGAAATTTGAACTCACCTTTATTTGGTTGAGACCACAAATAATCATCAACTCGACCCCTCCCACCTCTTACCAACTTGGAAGGTCCGGAAACATCCAAACAATTTGGGGAATTTCCCCAAAGAATACAAGCTTTATGAGGAAATTGTGGTCTCGTATTAGTAAATTTAATACGTAAAAAGAATGGAATGTGTCATTTTAGTAAATGTAATTCGCAAAACTAATGGAATCGGTCATTTTAGTAAATTTATTTCGTAAAAAGGATGGAATGTGTCATTTTAGTGAATTTATTTCGTAAAAAGGATGCATGCATGATGGAATGTCATTTGGGGAAATTCCCAGATCCCGCGGTAGAATAATTTTTAAGATATACAGTACACGGTTTATTGGGAAACTGAGCTAACTGTAAATTATTGCAGTATTCTGTATGCAAAAATATTGGATAATGACCTAACAAGATGCAACTAATATTGCATGCTGAAAACACAAAAAAATATTTTGAAAGTTTTTTTCTGGAATGAGATATAGTAATTAAGATAATTGTTATTTGGTTTGATGCTCCATAGCTTGCAGCAAGCTAGATGGCACCAAAATGGCGCAATTAATATACTGTATGTATGCCTAAGTTTATGCGCTTTAATTTGAGGCTGAATTTTTCCGCTAACATGCTGCTCTTTTTTTTGTTAATTTAATATCATTAATAAAAGTTAATAACCATATACTGTATTACTGTTTCTGTTTTTTACGACAAATTATATTCCATCATCATCACGAAGTGTAGTGGTTTTATATACTTTTACTATAAATATATTAATTATAAGTGCATTTGATTGTAAACGCTTGATTGCGGAACATTTATACCTGGTTATTTTAGATTAATTTGCTGGTGAATCTTTTATGCGCATGTATTTGAAAGATAAATGCACGCACTTCCGGTTTTTCATTTTGATATGAATTCTCTGATATTTGTAACCGAAGACGTACAAAAATCCATCTATGAATATTAAGGAATTTTTATTGACAAATTTCAAAGAAAACCCTATCTTTAAACAGCTTTAAAATGAATTTTGAATGTATTGATAAATCTTGGGTATACTGTATATCTGAAATAATGATGTATTGATTTCAATCAGTCATACTTGCATGGATTAAAGAGGATTTCAGATGTTGGAAAAAATTAATGGACATTAGGGAATATTTATTTAAAAAATGTAAAGAAGGAACCTATCTTTACACAGCTTTTAAGTGAATTTTGAATTCAAAGGGGCATCCATCAATGCCCTGGGGTGCATGTATCTGAAATACTGATGCATTGATTTCAATCACTCAGATTTTCATGGTTTGAAGAGGATGTCAAATCAGTTGGGAAAAATCAACGAATGTTAGGGAATATTTATTTAAGAAATGTAAAGAAACAACCGATCTTTACACAGCTTTTAAGTAAATTTTGAATTCAAAGGGGTATCATCGACCCAGATGACACGGAAATAGGCAGTGTTAAAAACGCAATTTTTTTTTTTGCTATTATCTTTGGTAAGAGCTGTCCAAAACGAATCGTGAAATCTGAAATAATTTTCCCTCCCCATGAATTTCGCCACAATAATAAAAGAGTGTGTCGCGCTGTTGTCCTAGATATTTTTTCTGCCATCCGAAATGCCCTGAGGACAATCACACCAATCAATGTGGACGATAGCGCCATGCACTGAAACATAACTCTCTTCTAGTCGCCATATTGATTTTTTCACTCAATCCCAGCGCATATTGCATGTTCAGCTAGTCGTGTATTAGGCCAAATGTCAAAAGATACCACATCATAATAAATTCATTCGTTCGCACGCCAGCAGGATACAATTTATTTTTTCCTAATCGAATTAATATTAAAAAATTGTCTTTGGCAGGATCAATGTTGCAGTGGAAAATAAGTTGAAGGGAGCTATAGTTTATTTAATGTGTCGAGGTACGAGCGTACAGTATACTTTGCTGCGTTAAATTATTGTGTATAAGTTTACTTCCACGTTCGAAAGAAATGCACTTCCGGTGCATTTGAACCTGTCAGTAAATTATACTACCACATTCATGTTGAGATTTTTAAAATTGCGTTTGAGATTTAGAAGAAATGCATTTTAAAAATTGCGTTTGAGATTTGGAAAAATGCATTTTAAAAATTGCGTTTGAAATTTAGAAAAATGCATTTTAAAAATTGCGTTTGAAATTTAGAAAAATGCATTTTAAAAAATACGTTTGAGATTTAGAAAAATGCATTGTAATATCGAAAATTGCATTGTAATATCGCAAAATTCATAGCAATATCGAAAGATGCATTGTAATGTCGCAAAATGCACTCTTATAATTCAAAATGCTAAAAGGTGGTTTTGAATACAGTTGACAAAGAAAAAAAATGTAATCTCATGAAGTTTCATGTATTTTCATGAATTATTATAGTGATCTCGTAATAACATCTCAAAATGTATTGCAATATCTAAAAATGCATTGTAATATTTCAAAATACCCAAAATGTGATTTTTAAGATGAGATTAAGCCGCATCAATAAATTTGTTTTCCTGGTTTTTCGCAAAATATCGCAAAATTCATTGCAATATCGAAAGATGCATTGTAATGTCGCAAAATGCACTCTTATTATTCAAAATGCTAAAAGGTGGTTTTGAATACAGTTCACAAAGAAAAAAAATTAATCCAATTATTTTCATGAATTATTATAATGATCTCGTAACAACATCGCAAAATGTATTGCAATATCTAAAAATGCATTGTAATATTTCAAAATGCCCTAAATGTGATTTTAAGTACATATCACAATGAGATTTAAGTCGCATCAATAAATTTATTTTTAAATAAATTTGTTTTCCTGGTTTTTTATAATGATCTCATAACTTACGTGGCTGCAAATTTTAAAATAAGAATTCTATTTCTGTATCGTTAGAAATTCGGTTATTTGAATGCATTTATATGCACACAATGTTCAAAATAAGCATTTTGATTTGTGCATAAATTATTCGAGTTTTTTTAAAAAAAACTGAATTCATAATATTAAATACATGTTAAGTTTTTCATCCTTCCGTTTTATTTAAATTTATAAAAGCATTTTCATTGATTTGCTCAGTAATGTTTAAATTGTATTAGCGTATTGCAGCAAACTCTGATTAGTGTAATCGTACCATTAAAAGTCCTTTTTAATCATTCGTTTTGTTGAGGCGTCATCGCCTTCAAAAGGATGCTCGCTTTTACAAGTTAAGTGCACATAAACAAGTTTGACAGAAATGTTGTCATAAATGTGAATTGTCCCATTTATCATCCGTAAGTTGCTATGCTTCAAGATAATGTGAAGCTTCCCCAATTATGACGTCATATGTCACACGGCTAGTTTAGTGACGCGTACAGTTGTCGAGAACTATAAACTGGGTTGTTCACTACAGTGTCCACTTTTTTATTTTTAAATCTTCCATATCTAAATAAATCCTTAGAAATGCGGGTTTTTTTTTAATAAACTTTAGTATTTTTTTTGCCATACATTTAAACATTTAGAATTTGCTGCTTCGATTTTCATATAGTTAATTTTTTGTTTTTGTTTTACTTAATATATAATTAATTTTAATCCCACTAATTAAAAAACAAGTATATGACACAATTTTTTTTGGTAAATAAATGAAAAACCTATTTAAAATAAATTTTAAAATCCACAAAACACATTAATAATAGTTTTGTTTTTATAAACATTGTTTATTAGTATTTTTTAGCAATACATTTAAACATTTAAAATTAGCTGCTTCGATTTTCATATTATTTTTTTACTTAATATATAATTAATTTTAATCCCACTAATTAAAAAACAAGTATATAACAACAATTTTTTTTGGTAAATAAATGAAAAACCTATTTAAAATAAATTTTAAAATCCACAAAACACATTAATAATAGTGTTTTTTTGTTTTGTTTTTATAAATATTGTGTATTAGTATTTTTAGCAATACATTTAAGCATTTAAAATTAGCTGCTTCGATTTTCATATATTTGTAATTTTTTGTTGTTTGTACTTAATATATAATTAATTTTAATCCTACTGATAATTAAAAAAAAATAATTATTTGACAACAATTTTTTTGGTAAATAAATAAAAACTTTTTTTTAAATTATAATGTGTTATTTTTAATAACATTTAAAGTAAATTTCCAAGGTACTATTCACCTGTTTTTTAAACATTCATTGGTCATTATCTTACGGTATATGCATTATTTTTCAATGTAACAAAAATTTTAAATATATTAAAGAAACTATGTATTTTCGGTTTATAAATATATTTGCGTAACACATGATCAAAACATATTTGCGAATACAATCAACACTATAAGTAAACCCTAAGTACGGATTATTTTTGCTCATACTAAATCGATTTCAAGGTCGTTACCTATTTTAGCGAAACGCTTCGATGTTCTTCTTTAAACCATATTTTTTGGTCAAGTTTTAATGGCCTCATTTGCATGTTGACCATAGGGGGCGCCAGCCAGTCGAAAAAGGGGGTTTGTGTGTCTCGTCGTTGTTTTTCATCCACTCGTATTTCATTTGATCAAAGATAGCGAAATTGGTTCGTAAGCAACGAAATCGTGTCATTCACCTCTCAATAATAATAATAATAGGAGTAATTATGTTGAAAATGCGTGCTGTGGTGCTACTGAACTTGTCATGATTTAAGCATTTTATCTGAATAATAAAAACAAGCCTCATTTTCATCGTTTCCGTATTATATAGCGAAGGTCGTCACATTGGCGCATTCAGAGCATGACAGACGAATTTTTAATTACAAACTCGAGTTTCATTTAATGAAATTCATCAAAAAAAATCGTGCAAAAATAGTGGTCAAAGCAGACTTACCGGTACCGTTTTACCTTAGGGAAATTTTTTATTTTGAATATTTTGCAAATAAAGTATTGCTAGTCATGGTTGGAATACATGTATGTACCAGTACGTATATATACCATATATAGTTTACTAAAAATGGGTATAGAATTTATTAAAAATGGGTTCCCCAATGTGTTCCTAAATTAGCGTTTTAATGATTAGTCAGTAAAATACGAAAAATAAACGAAATACGAAGCAAAACTGTAGATTGTTGTATTTAAAATGTTTTGAAATAAATGGGAAGCAAATTGCCAATATACAGTATGACATATTTGACAGTCCATACAGTATAATCTTTTAAATATATACATGTAGAATCAATACCAAATACATATTCAGACATACTCAATTTAAGTAATTCTAGTACAGTAATAGTGTTATTGTTATTAAATATAATAATAATAGTAATTATTTAGTAGTGAACTGTTTTTAAATGTAGCACATTTTACGTGATACGTTAGGGGTACTCAGACAATTTTTACGTTTTGCCCATTTTTAGTCGTGTGGATTTTTTTCAGTCGTGAGTCGTGATCGAGCTTCACGACTGCCAGAGTACGATTCGTAAAGCTTCTGTCCGAGTGCCCATTAGCTTCACGACTGCCAGAGTACGATTCGTAAAGCTTCTGTCCGAGTGCCCATTATGCACAAAGTATATTAATATAAGGGATTCACATAAAATTAGATATACTGCACATTAATGAGTACATTAAGCATTGTTTATATCGCACGCAGTATTTCATTACTGCATAATGCTATAGCGCTGCTTCGTTTCAATGTAATTTAGTTTATATAATTTCTGAACTGTTACACGCTATATTATTTATATAAGAACTGTTTACATTTTGGTAGTGTATTTCCTTAATGTGGGACAAGATCTAGGGTGGACCTGATGTAGACAATGAACCCACATCACAATTGCATATATGCACACAGTATGTATAATGGCAGTAAAAACATCGTTTATTTTAAAAACAATGTTGACATAAACAACGATTGTCCGCGCAACAGTTGACCGTAAGAGGCTCGTGTTCGATGAACTTAACTTTTGATTATTTAAAATTATTCATATCGGCAAGTAAAAATCCGTATTAGGTTGGCACCTCGTAATAATAACAATGCACTCAAATCTACCATCTGGTCTTAATGGGAACAGGAGTTCCCTGACCCCTCCCAAAAAGAGATGAGGGGGAAATGAGCTTCAGTAGAGAAAAAAGCAAAAATGCATTGTCTGGAGTGTATAAAACGAAAAAAGGAATTAAACCGTATACGAAAGGGTTGAGATCGGTTGCACCAAGCCCAGTTAAAGTCGACTATACCGTTTTCACGTTCGATTAAAGTTAACGGAGCGTGGTGAACTCGGCGATTAAGTACATGCGCGGAATTGCTCCGGGGAATTAAAGGAGAATAAACTTGTGCCAAATTTTAACCCTTTTTTGTTATTACCCTCGTTTCATTCGCACCATGTCATTACGTAAAAGGACGATGCAACCTTGTAACCTAAATGCGTGGACTCATTTTCTCCTTCGATTTTTTTTCTCAATTATTATCACTATTGATTTAACGCTGACAAAAAATGCGTAATTTCATCTCGATTCGCCATGTTTGTTTTTTAAGCGAAAGAGTTGGATGTTGGAATCAAAAGTTGCTATCGAAGCTGGAAAGGTTTCTCCGATACAATGTTTTTGCACTTTGCTTTGAATCCCTCGCATTGTATTCCTACTTTTGAAGTACATGTGCCAGTACCAGTCTGGCACGGCCTTCCCTGCATTACCAACCAATTGTAGGCACCAATTATCCAGTACCAATCTGACACGTTTTTATCAAGTACAAATCGGGTTCATTTTTATCCAGTACACCCACTGTACCGATATGTAACATTTTTCATGTGACAATTATGGACATTTACATTTATATCCAATACTGATAAGGCACATTTTCATCCAGTTCCAAGATGGCACATTTTTATCCATTATACCAATCTTATACGGTTTTATCCAGTATACTAATCTGGAACGTTTTTATCCAATAATAATTTGGCATACGTTTTTATGCAATAGCCTACTATGAAATTTTGTACGGTTTTATCTAATACCAGGCAATTTGGTACCTTTTTATCCATTAAGTACCATGCAATTTGGTACCTTTTTATCCAATCAGTACCATCATACAATTTGGTATACCTTTTTATCCAATCAGTACCATCATGAAATTTGGTACCTTTTTTTCCAATCAATATCGTCATGTATTTGGTTCCTTTTTATCCAATCAGTATACCATCATGAAATTCGGTACCTTTTTTTCCAATCAATATCGTCATGTATTTGGTCCCTTTTTATCGAAGCAGTACCATCATGCAATTTGGTATACCTTTTTATCCAATCGGTACTGTCATGTAATTTGGTTGGTACGTTTTTATCCTGTACCAAAATGGCACATTTTCATCCAATACCATTCTGATACATTTTTTCTTTATTCAGTAGTACGAATCTTATATATAATTACAAATACTAACCTGATATATTTTATCCAGTACCAATCTGCATAGTACGTTTCATTCAATACCAATCTGGTAAGTCAGTTGTTTCATAAAATGCATGTAAAGTAACACCTGTTAAGAGTGATTACAAAAAAATGCTATGTTGGTCACTGTACACATGTGGTCACCATACAAAAAATGCCTGAATTAGATTAAAATAATGAACATGTACACTGCACTTATACACGTAGACTGTATAATACACGTAGCAAAAAACCACAAAACCAAAAAAAGTACGGAATCATCATGTCCAAGGGTTAAAGCAAGATGTAACATGACTCGTCTGTTATCGGGTCACTTTTTAAGGTACATTAGCAATGTAAAAATTTTCAAAAAAGACAACACACACTGGTCACTGCACACAATAGAAAGGTGGTCATGGTCACCATATACAGAGAATGTTTATAAAGGAAATGCACACTAGAAAAAACAATACACTTAAAAGTGGTCAACATAAACATAACCATTCAAATGTGGTCAATTTTCCAGGTTTTACTGTACATGATCACACTGTCTGCACTTGTTTACCTTAATTGTACTATACCGTAAATTGTTTGACCGCACAGTATTTTCGGTCGACCCTCGCGTCTCGGCCATTAATTCAAATGGGAAGCGTCATTTAGCGCATCAACAACCCTTCTCGTTTCATCATTTCAAGCTATAAAACCCACATTGAAAACTATGAAAAGCTGAACGAAAGGGAGAATGATAGGCCTATACTATCCTTTGGGGGAAATAACCCCGCTTAGTAAAGGCGCTCACTTTGAAGGGAGGGTCACTGTTGGCAAATGCCAAAATCTTGGGATGTCAAACAGCACGTAGGCTCGTTGCGGTGTTAGTACGGGATCCCACTAACATATAAAAAGCAGGGGATCGTTTTATAGCCAACATGAGTCACCATGCAAGGCCGCCATCTTGGTTCCTAAATCCTAACCTAATAAGGAAGACAATGGCGGAGTTGAAATGCTCGCGTAAATATTGTGAAGAAAAATCTGCGTGATTTGCGCGTAAAACCTTCGAGCCAACTAATGATACGCGAAAACACTTTTTTTTTTTTTTTGAGGATCGCAATTTGGAGCAATATTATTTATTGGGAATTGTGAGTGTCATTATCAACGCCCTCTTTATCAGATTATTTCGCCAATGCATGTTTGCGCTCTTCCTGCTCGGATTAAGTCCTTTTATCAATTTCGTTGAACCACATTGCGATTTGCGCAATCTGTTAGTCGCCGATTTCGTCTAGGTGGCGCTGCCGTGGCTGCGGCATTGGCGATTGGAAATTTGAGGTTTTTTTTCCCTCCGGAAATTGTTTTTATGTAGAAATAGTGATGGCATTCTGGAGAAACGTTTATAGATATCTGCAGGGCTCCCCCAGAAATTTCGTTTTCAACTTCCCTGACTTTCCCAGGTTGACATGGAAAATATGGACGTAACTTGCCAAATTGACCAACGACAATTTGGAAAATTGACACGGAAAAATGTTAAAAGTTTAAAAATTTTAGTATTTGCATGAAACTTTTGTGAAAATGTTGTGACAATGTTGTATTCAAAAAGTGTGGAAAGTTTTGCAAATATGTTTTCGGAAAATTGGTCAAATTTCTCCATCTGAAAACGTGGAGAATTTTGCAATTTCTTCCTCGGGAAACGTGAGAAAATTTGCAATTTTGTCCTCGAAAATCGTGGAATTTTTTGCAAATTTGAACTCGGAAAACGTGGCGAATTTTGCAATTTTGTACTCGACAACGTTGAATTTCCCTTACTTTTTCAAAATAAGTCATTCTTCCTGGACTTTTACAGACATTTCTAAGTTCCCTGACTTTTCCAAGTTGTCGAATAAATAATGAGGAAATTCGAAAATGTGGATGAATTCCCCCTACTTTTTCAAAAGAAGTCATTCTTCCCTGACTTTTCCAGACATTTACAAGTTCCCTGACTTTTCCAGGTTATCGAATAAATAAAATGAGGAAAAGCTGAAATGTGGATGACATTGTGACTTTTTGGACCATATTTTCAAGGGCATTTGGCGGTTAGAAGAAATTTAGATAATTTCATTTAAATTGTTTTGAAATTTTCACTGTTTTGAAAAAAATTGCAGTTTCCTAAAATATATCGATTAGCTAATGAGGGAAAAATTGGAGAATTTATGACATTGTGTAAAAATTGGATACGACTGAAATGTTTGGGCGTATTTCGTTAAATTTGGGACAAAATTGTGACTTTTTAGCAATATTTTGAAAGGCATTTGTCAGTTAAATAAAATTTGGAGAATTTAATTTATTATTTTAATTAACTCTCACGGTTTTGTGAAACTTTGAAATTTTCTGAGATATCTGTATGACTAAAATGCATTAAAAAAGGAACGTTTAAATTTAATTTTCCAAAAAAAAAATGATCTATAAAAATGCAAATAAATATGCAGAAGAACCTCCTAAGTTGACCACCTTCATATGTTGACCACCTCCGTATGTTGATTACATTTTCATACACTGGTTGGTCACCATGCATATTAAGTTATCGGGGATGGACCTCTATATGTTGACCACCTCCCTATGTTGACCATTTTATTTCCACCCTTGGGTGGTCAAGTTACGGAGGTTCTAGTGTAGTTATTAACGGGTTGCAATTTGTTAGGTTTTCTTTAAAAAATCACAGCCTAAATTCTATGAAAAAGTGCCAGGTTTTCAAGAAAGCGTGTTGGGAAAGATGACATGT
This sequence comes from Megaphyllum sjaelandicum, assembly GCA_034698745.1. Lineage (NCBI taxonomy): Eukaryota > Metazoa > Arthropoda > Diplopoda > Julida > Julidae > Megaphyllum > Megaphyllum sjaelandicum. Next base: position 7,894 of record JAQGBX010001283.1, on the reverse strand, counting down.
ATAGATGCTTGTTCTGAAATTGTTTTACCCTCTACTAAGAGCTGCCTAAATCTCCTAAACAGTGGTTTTAGTCTACAATCTGGCGAAACATCTTATTAAATATCGGTCAGTTTCAGCCTGCGGGGAATTTTACGATGACTGGACAATTATATTGCGCAAGTTTATTATTCCTGTAGGTTTAAGGGGGAGACTGGACAGGACTGGACAGAGGGGAGAAAAAGGATGTCAACGGCGCGGGTGAAGGCAGAGGGTGAAGGTCGACGCCTGGAGGGGGTAACCTTTTAGTTTAAAATCCAACAAAATGAACAAATTCTGGATTTCTATTTCTGACTGACCTGGTTGCTCCAAACCCTGTTTAAATGTTGCATTTTAAACGTGTGGCCTCCTGCTTCTGAGCTTGGTGAAGTCATGGTGCTTATTTAATGACAATTGTGCAGTTCAGTGGAAAAAATTACTTTGACGTAGAAAATTTTATTTTTGCGGAAGAATAAGCATGAAGTGGAAAATATAAGCATGAAGTGGAAAAAATGAGCATGATGTGGAAAATTGAATGGAAAAATTAATATAATGTGGAAAATATTATTTTAGTGGAAATAATTAGCATGAAGTAAAAAATGTTATTTTAGAAGAAAAATTAGTATGTTGTGGAAAGCGTTTTTTCATTGGAAAAGTTAGCATAAAATGGAAGATTTTATTTTGGTGGAAAATTGTTATAAAGGGTTAAAAAAAAGGTCATTTATGTGGAAATGGTGTTGTGGAAAGCATTTCTACAGTCTCCCGAATACATTACCAAGGTTACTTTGACACGCAATTAACATGACAACAAGGCGAGCTAAGACCTGTTAATTCGTTTTATTTTTGGTTATTGAGACAATTTGTACTTTTTCCCTCTCTCCTACTAGCTTGGACGGTCCGAAATCCAGCCCATTTGGAGAAATTTCCCCGTCAGTTTGGGGAAAAAGCAGTGAGAGGGGGAATACGCACTATGGTTTTAGTTGGTACAGTGAAAGCCGCTTAATTCGATCACGTCGGTTCCAGGGGATTTTGATCGAAATAAGCAATGAATGTCAAAAACACGCTAAACAATTGACACCCTATCAAAATAATTTGCTATTTGTTTGAAAAATGTAAACAGCGCCTCGTAAACATACGATACAAATAGCATAATCGTAAACATGTATTTACATATGTTTAGAATGAAATTTGTTTTAAAAAAAAGGTTTTAAGTATAGTGTTTGATGATGCCTGCTTGCTGCAACGGCTGAAATTTCATTTTCTAAATAACGCAGAAAATCCATTTGAGTACAGCCGCTGATATGCATCAGATGCTTATACATGTTGATGCACGCTAGCTTGCACGTTGTATCGGTACGTTTCCGTTTAATGTAAACATATGGGACAATTTGATCGAATTAAGCGACATTTTAACTTATAGGGAAAAAATCCGTTCTGTTTTGACCGAATAAAATGGCTGACCGGATTAAGCGGTTTTAGTGTAGTTCGTAAAAACGCTGTTTTCGTAAATGTGAGGGGCTGTAAACTGAAGCATGAAAAAAAGCTCCGTTGCAAGGAAAAAATGGGAAAATGGCGCAGAAATGGTGTTCAGAATTGTAATTGTTGCACCAACTCCGCTTATGTTAACGGCTTTATCAACTGTTGTTTTTATGCCAGTTTACGCCATAGTTTGAACTTGGTTCGACTAGCCATAAATGTAAGCGAGTGCATTGTTTTGTTTTTTTATTAAGCAATAAAACGCAGGCAGCTTAAATTAATTGAAAACGGAGGGCGCAAAAGGGGATCAATCGCAAAAGTTGATCCAACATGCATGCATGCAATCTGCATGCCCTTGAGTTTGACGAACGAATAGCAGTATTTACGTGGAAAGCGGATGTTAATGCCTCGGAGCCTCTCCGGCTTTCGAACAGTTCCGGTCGAGGTTCCGGTTCTTGGAAAAATTTGACATTCGCATTTTGACTCGGTATTGACCTCAAATTGGCGAAATTCATCTCATTTTCAGGTTTTAATTGGCATCAAAAAAGTGTTTCTGACGAAGAGATCTTGTAAATTTGTAATTGAGTGGAAGAAGGAATCGAGGAAGACATTATGTAGATATACATGTATATTAGGGGTGCTCTGACAGAAACTTTACGAATCGTACTTTGGTAGTCGTGAAGTCGCTTGTGCAAAAGGAATACGTTTAATTGGTTTAAAAATTGCGATGGCATTGAGTGGGTTCGTTAATGAAACCAATTAGCGTGTCTATTTTGCACACGTGATTTTGCGACTGCTAAAGAATGATTCGTAAAGCTGTTTTGAGCTAGCTCCCTGATATTCTAAAACTAACCTCAAGCATGATTGAGCTTTAATTAAAGCAGTGTTAAAGTATGTTTCCCATACATGTCGTTAATGTGTCAATTAGGTCGCAGAACAAAATAATAATGGATGATAATTATTTCAATAAATCTACTGCAGTATACTAGTACATGTATCAAAAATACATTTTCTGAAGTTAATACCGCGTTATGTTGCTATCGTAATTTAAATGTAATTGCGCATTTTATATGCTAATAAAAACAATAATTGTAAGAAATTTAAAAAGCGAAGAATAATTCGCACCCCCGTTTCAGAAATGACACAACTCAATAATTTTAAATTTCCGGTTTAAAATGGTATAAGCGATATTTTTAATTTATTCAATAAAAACGACATATCTGAGTGAGCTTACCTTAGTTTAGGCCAAATGATGGTATTTTTTACTTTATAAAATAAATTAAAACGTGTTTTATCTAACAATAAAAAAGTTTGGGTTGTGCGACTTGTATATGGGGCTTTACAGTGAAAGCCGTTTAATCCGGTCAGCCCTTTTTATTCGGCCAAAACAGTCAGAATCGATTTTTTCCTATTCTGCCCAATGTTTAAAAGTCGCTTAATTCGGCCATCTCATCGCTTAATTCGATCAAATTCCCCAATGTCTACATAACGCATTCGCGCGAAACAAGTTGCTTCATATAAGCACAGACACGTTTGGACAAAGCGCTTACATGCATCTAGGCATAAGTAGTATAGTAAAAGCCATTTCTGAGCCACTTTTATTTAAAATAAAATTATAAATGAAATGTTTTCGAAATAAAACAACGTAGAAATAAAATGAGTGAAAGAATTTTTTTTTGGTAAAAAACCCGCCAATTTTATTCATCCTTTAGTTTAATAAATGCCTCTTAATAGTGGCTCAGAAATGGCTTTTACTATACTACTGGCATATGAGGTAAACTCAAGAATGTAGTTCCACACCAGCAGTTTTGGCAGTAGCTAAGCGATAGCCAATAAGAATGCTGGATTTTGTGTGACCTAGATGCAAACTACGTACAGGCATTCTTATTGGTTTCCAAATAGCTACTGTCAGAACTGCTAGTGTGGAACTACATTCTTGAGTTCTCCTAGCATCAGCAGCTATAGCTACTCAGATGGATTTTCTGCGTTATTTAGAAAATGAAATTTCAGCCTTTTAAATTGGCGTTGAAGTAATGCAAAAGTGCTTACATTGTGCTAAAGTATCTTTAACTTTAACTCGAGTTTGACGCAATGCGAAATCGATATTTGGGTTTGTTTTTCTGTAGCTGTTTTTCAACGATTGCTTCCAGCTGGTCGTTGAGTGGCTTCCCTCTAACCTGTTTTTTTGGGGATTCGCTGACACTTGATTGAATCCGTTGAAACGAAGGATCAGCTGACCCAACGCGTGCCAAAAAAAAAAAAAAGCCACCAGGGATTCCATGCAAATTAATAAACCTCAAAAAAGTCTATTAAACCAGAACAAAAAATTATGCTAATTTTGCAAATGGTGGCGCGGGGTTCATCAAGGGGTCGAGTCGCGTTTACGGATGAATCCTCCAGAGGTCTCTGTTGGGGAGAAGTGTTGGAGTGAAGCCGATTGATAAGTAAACTAACCGTCAATTATCGCACCTGCGCAACCCATTAAGGACCACCCGGGTGCCGAATAATTAGGCTAGAGTGCACTCAGCACCACAGGAGGGCGCTACGATGCATTCGAGCATTTCCGGTCTCCCGTTTCCTCGTTTTTACGACGCATCTTCCGGTGCAAAATTAACACCTGTTGACACATGGCTGGTTGCCCGTGACGCCCTACCGGCCATGCTAAGAAGTAAGCGATGTAGGGGGAGCCGAAAATGAGCTAATTTTAACAGGTGCTAAGGATACTGTCTTTTACATGCATATGAATTTTTTTATCGACATTAAGTAATTATGATTTAGTTGTAAGAAATTCGAAAATGTAACTTAAAAATGCAGCAATTAAATATTACAAATTTATAATCTTTATAGTATTAATTACTATTGTTGTATTATTGCAATCGTTCCTATATTATTTAGAGATCCTAAATATATCGCGGGCCAGGGGCGTAGGTATAGCAACTCAAAAATGGGGGGAGGGCAAACATGCCCCCCCCCCCACTTCCTGAAGCGCCCCCTACCTACGGCTATGGTTAATATGCATGATCTATATATCCTGAATTTAGTTTTATTTTGTTTAAATTCATATTAAAAAAAATCTACATGGACCTACCCGCCGGGCACCCACCCCTCATCCCGGGTCTCAAGGCTGGAACCCTGTCTGCAACCCTCTTGTGGGGGCCATGAGTCCAACCTAGGAGGGTGTATTTATCTATAGTGTAATTTGTTCACAATGAAGGGGGAAATGTGTAAAAATGTTCGTTTATCATGAGCTTATGGGCAATCCCTCGTGCTTGAGAACGGTCTCGAATTCGAGTATAAGGGTAAGTTCGTTACTTTTTTTTCGTAGCACCTTACAAAGATATTTTTTTTTTAATTTTAAAAACTAAAACCACGCTTTTAAATTGTTAATGTTCTTTGTTTTCGCCATTTTCAGCATTTTCCACTTTGCATTAATGTTACTTTTAAGCGTATAAAGTGCTGTTATCATTATAATTCAGAACGATTTAGATCTTTAGATCATTGCACCATTTCGATCAATCGATTTTATTGATATTCTGTTTTTGTCATTGAAATGGCGGGTTTTTTTGGTTTTTTTTTAATTTCGGAAATATTAGGCCCATATACCTGCTTGCCCACATCGAAAAAAAGCCTTAGAAATATATTTTTAGAAATGTATTATTGTAATAAAAATTGTTTTTAGAATACATTTTTAAAAAACAGAAATGTATTTTTAGCTTTTAAAATACATTTTAAAAGTTATTGAAAATATGTATAGATTGGAACAATCCGAGTTATTTCAAAAGATATTTTCAAATGCATTTTCGATACCATATAAAAGATAATTTCATTAAAATATATTTTACAAACTATTAAAGAAATGTAAATTTTATGTACGTGTATTTTTTTTTTTTTAAAAAAAACGTATTATTGTGAATACGTCGTAAATCTATTTTGCCTTAAAAAAACGTACTTTAAATGTATCACGAGGTATTTTTATTTCGATGTGGGTGGCTTAATGCATGACATAAAAAAGAATTTACCATTAATCCCGTAATTCGAAAATTCTGAAATACACACACACAATTTAGAAAATACTGAATTTCGGAGATTATCTATCAACCCAAATAATTAAGTAGCAGACGACGCGCATAGGTTTAACACGTACAGGGGTGGCTAAAAATGTTAATCAAAATTTGTTTTCGCCCAAACCCTCCTCATTTGTTTAGGCGTTCCCGATAATTGACCTTATGCAGATTCAGTCGTTGTTTCGGTGAAAAGATCACGTGATCTTGCGTAACTCTGCATAAGGTCCGTAGCAACACCCTTTTGAGTTTCTGCATTTTTTTTGTTCCGATTGTCGTCTATATCTTTCAGTACGGCATATATCTTTTAACGAGTGCCTGTCGACGTATTTCTGGAATGACATTTTGTGGCTTAATTTGTTGGCGAGTAAATCATTTCATCTCCGGGGTTCGCAATAACGCCACCTACGTTACCCGTTGCCATGGCGACCCCCCTTTTGCGCGCGAGGCCACTCACTCGGCGCCGCACTGCTTGGGAAAAACAGCCGTACTCTGCCTGCAGGCGCGGTTCAACCAACCCCGGCGACCGCAGCGCCACTGCCTGGTCTGGTCAAGATGGCCTCGTTAGAGGCGGGGCCACGTTTCAAAGCGTCATTTCGGAAAATATAAAACACGCATTTGGTCACGTGGCGTAATTGAACATTTTGGAAGTAAAGCTGAGCACGCTGCACATAACCGCAAACACGTAGGTTCGTATACTGTGCCGCAAAGTAATCGTTTTGGAGAGTAAGCTGAGCACGTACTCAACTACGCGTGGAAAATGAAACGTTTTGGAACGAAAGTTGTGCACGTGCTCAACTGCAGGGGGCAAACTAAACGTTTTGGAACGTATGAACTGAGCACGTGCTCAACTACACGTGGGAAATGAAACGTAAGTTGGGAGCGTGCTAAACTACGCGTGGCAAATTAAAGTTTTTGGAACGTAACTTGAGCACGTGCTCAACTACACATAAACAAATTAATTTTGGAACGTAACCTGAGCACGTGCTCAACTACACATGACAAATTAGTTTTGGAAGGTAAGCTGAGCACGCGGCAAATAACCGCAAAGTAATCGTTTTTGGAGCGTAAGCTGAGCACGAACTCAACTACACGGGGCAAATTAAACGTTTTGGAACGTATAAGCTGAGCACGTGCTCAACTGCACTTAGTGAATTTATCGCTGTGGAACTAAGCTGAGCACGTGCTCAACTACACGTGGCAAATGAAACGTAAGTTGGGAACGTGCTAAACTACGCGTGGCAAATTAAACATTTTGGAACGTAACCTGAGCACGTGCTCAACTACACGTAAACAAATTAATTTTGGAACGTAACCTGAGGAACGTAACCTTAGAACGTAAACAGAACTGTACCTGCTCATTCAACACTTTTTTGTTGTGGATAATTAGGTTAGATCAAGGCTGTGTTGAATTTAAGATGAGTCTGCAATAATTAGAAAGTGTTAAGTAAAATGACGTCATGCGTAGAGTTTTGCATCCCATCTCAATCATAAAATGATCCTGGTTGTGATCGTAATTTCAACTCTTAACAGCTGCATAAGCCTACTCAACTTAAGATAACGTCCAACTGATAAAATGTCGCGAACGGAAATACGAGATCCTTCAATCGTATTGTTGTGACATTAAACTCAACACAGTGACACGTGGAAAACATGTTTACATCTAAACATGGTACATGTATATCATATTAGAACATAAGTATGCTGCATTAAACGTCAACTTCTAAATGTAAAGCATACATGGGTTTAACATTGTTTTAAATACCATATTACTTGCAATTAACACTGCGAGTCATTTTCTGCCACTTGGAACGTTAAAAAACCCGACTTATGAAACACTATTTGTAACAATATTGGAACAAATAAAACACATTTATAATATTAATTTATAATATTTGTCTTTTACATTTGTGATAATATGAAGTAAATTAGGAACACTTTCCTGGAGCGATTTTGGAACACTGTGCCGTATATGCGTGTCAATGTGTTTCAAAAGTATGCTTAGCCAAATTTTCTCAGGACAGTACTCCTAGAAATGTGTTCCTAGATAAATGAAGACAAATGCCTCAAGTTTAATCATTTTTTATAATTAAAATCTGCAAACATACATTATCTACTGTACGTTTACCATTTCCATCTACAATAAAACTGGAAAAGTGACAACCTTTGAATGGTGACCACCTGTTAATGTTGACAACTTTTTAGAGTATTGTTTCTATATAGTGTAGGCTACATTTCCTTTATAAAAATTCTCTGTATAGTGCCTTGACCACCTGTCTATTGTGTACAGTGACCAGTGTGTGTTGTCTTTTTTGCAATTTTTACATTGCCAATGTACCTTA
>JAQGBX010001282.1:0-26005 GCA_034698745.1 Megaphyllum sjaelandicum | reverse complement strand
GCACTACCGGCATTCTTATTGGTTTCCAAATAGCTACTGCCACAACTGCTGGTGTGGAACTACATTCTTGAGTTCCCCTAATACAGTGTATATCCTATTTTAGCAGTTTAGATAGCAATTTACTAAAGAAATCCTGCACTTTTTTTAAAAAAGAAACAACGTAGAACTACTTTCTGAGGCTGAGCAGTAAATGATGACGTCATAATCAGAATTTCAATCAATGTCGTCATCGGAATTTTACTGAATGATGTCATCGTCAGAAGTTTACCGAATGACGTCATTAGAAATTTTAGAATTTTAATGAATGACGCCTTCGTCAGAATTTCAATGATCATCATCACAATTTTACTGAATGGCATCATAAGAATTTAAATGAATGACGGCCACGTCAGAATTTTACTGAATGTCGTCAGAATAAATTTTTCATTAAATAACGCTATTAGAATTTTCAGAAATGAAGTCATTAGAATTTTAATGTATGGCGTCATAAGAATATTACTGAAAGACGTCATTAAAATTTTAATGAATAACGCCTTCGTCAGAATGTCATTGATTATCATCATCAAAATTTTACTGGATGCCATCTTAATAAGACTTAATGAATGACGTCATAATCAAAACATTTACTGGATGACATCATTATAATTTTAATGAATGACGCCATCAGAATTTAAGGAATGGCGTCATAACCTTTATTTAACGAATTAGGTCACCGTCGGAATTTTTAGGAATGACGTCATTTTTAAAAATTACCCATATTTTTGGATATCTTTTCGGAAAGTCGGATGTATATTGTTAGGACATCCGAAATTCCAAAACAATTCCCTTCCATCTACCCCCTCATTGTAGTCGTCATTTATAATTTGTGATGGTACTGTACACGTACCAGCTATATATAGCTGCGTTTATTTACTTGAATATTTGAGAAATTCACGAATCGATATACACGCCGTAGTTCGCGCTTTGCTACGTCTGCGATGTTTACGTTTAGCTTCGAAGCATAGTATACAGCTCTCCGTTAAAATTTTTACTAGAAATTCGGAGTTTATCATTTTCGAAGTAAATTAGTAATTATTAATTTAAATTAACCTAAAAGTGGAAAGATGGCAATCGCTAGGAACGTCGACGCTTTGCCGTGCAGCCTTTCATCTTTTTTTTAAAAAAAGCTATGCCCCATGAGGCTGTATACAAATCACGATTGCTGGAAAACTAAATGCGGGGGAACCTCGTTAAGAAAAACTCGCTTTATACGGATTTTCTGCTAGTACGAACTCATTTCCAGCTGAAAATGTAGGCCCAGTAACTTCGTTTTTTTTTAAGGTCATTCTTCTCCCTTGTTTGGTCACCCGACTCGCGCATTTCGTTCAATTACGGCTGACACGCGTTTAATTAATTAATAGCTCAAATATTAGCACGTATTTGTCGTATTTCTTAGGTGCATCACCGTTCGCGTTTATGTTTGTAAATATTTGGGAAATTTCGCGTGTGTACGTCAGCTCCTTTCGAGTGCCAAGTTCTCACATCCCGTGTTGCGCGCGTTGGCATATTCGCCACTACCCAAGTACGATTCGCGAAGCGTTTGTCCGAGTACCCCTATTGTCCACGCGTGCTTTTCTCTACGGATAACTAAGGTAAATAACTGCGGAAAAATGCTAATTTTTTTAAAATTGCTGATCCCTATAGATTTGCAAAATTTTAAACAGCTTCCGAGTAGAATTTTGCATTCCATTTCAGAGTACATGTACACATTTTCAAAAACTTCTCAGATTTTCAACATTTACAAAACCTTCTCAGAGTACAAATTTGCAAATCTTTCTACATTTTTCCAATACAAATTTGTATAATTTTCGAAAAAATTGTAAAAATTATGAAACCTTTCTACGTTGAAATTTTCATTAGTACATTTTGAAAAATATTGAATATTGTCCTGTTTGAATTTTGAAAAATCGTGAATAACATTGGCACACGTCAATTTGGACATTGTCGTTGGTCAGGGAAATTTGTTTAAAAACCAGGAAACGTCGGAGTAGTTGAATATGAAATTTCTGGGGGGAACCCTGATAAGGCTTTCCTGATTGGTTATCCAACAGAAAAGAGCGTGTGACGTCAGTTTCTTTCCGGAAATAAGTTGCTCAGTATAGGATCATTTTATATTCTGCAAATATATTTGCGAAGGAAATTTTTCCCAACACACGGTGACAATATATCGAGCAATAATATATCTGGAAATAAGTTTCGGGATATAAATTGCCTCGTGTGGGACACGTCGTCTGGAAGGAGCGCAATATAGCCGAGCTATCGATTTCTGGCTTAATTTCTCTTGCATGTAGGCCTATAGGTATATGTAGATAATAAAATCAGTCCAGAAATAAAACGCGAGCAAAATAGCTGACCTAGGCTCTTTGTAACTAAATCTTATTTACTTAAAATAAAATTGACGAATCGTTACATTGTATAATCTTATATGTGAACCAGCTTGGACCAGTTCGGACCAATAAAACTCGTCTCCAGTGAATGATCCGTACTACTTGGCTTATTGTAATTTTTAGACGATAGTTTTAGGCATATGCTGTACATGTACTATACAAGCTGGACGGTCTGGCATTGCGCGGGCTTTATGGCGCATTCCAATCGTCATTCTGGTGTGCACCGGTGTAGGCTACAAGGTGAGGCATAATTCTGTTAAATTGGCACTATCGGCAGGAAGCAAGCGCAACAAGACTACAGACTTATGCCTCACCTTGTAGCCTACACCGGTGCACACCAGATGGACGATTGGAATGCGCCATTAGTTACCAATAGAGATGGCGATTCGATGAAAATTTAACTTATCCCTATTGTTCGGATCGAATGGACCCTTTCACTAATCAGATCCTCTCGCGGATTTCTGACTAACTAGCCTTACTACTGGGTTCGACGCTGTGGCTCACAGCTCTGTATAGAACGGCGCTTTCAGCGCATAGATAAGTTGCACATGACGTAGCCAGCATGCGCTGTCTGTTCGTGAAATTTATCTATACATTGTACATTAATAGTATGATAGATTTCACGTGCAGACAGTAAATGCTGGCTGCACGTGTGTTGCACCCCCGAAATCTCCAGAATGGGTTCAAAAATGAAAAATCAGACAATGGGGACATATAGGAACCATGGGACACTGAATTCAATGGTGCCCAAAACTCCAAAACATATGGCCCCAAGGGTCTTTAGGTCCTATCTGTTAAACGGTAATAGGTACACAAAACGTCAATTAGAAAGTTGTAGGGCGTCGTAAAATTTGTTTAGTGGTTTCATTTGCAACATTTAATTATCGATCACCAAGCAACAAATGACTTCTGGGTTTCTTGTATGTTTGCACCCACGCATAACATCGCTACATTACAGGAAAGCTCGAGGTCTTGGTTTGTTTTAGGAATCGAGCCTTCCTGTAATGTAGCAGTGTTATGCATGGGTGCAAACGTACAAGAAGCCAAGAAGTCGTTTGTTGTGTGGCGATGGACCATGAGGCCATGTGTTTGGGCACCATTAATTATCGATCACCAAGCAACAAATGACTTCTAGGCTTCTTGTACGTTTGCACCCACGCATAACATCGATACATTGCAGGAAAGCTCGAGGTCTTGGTTTGTTTTAGGAATCGAGCCTTCCTGTAATGTAGCAGTGTTATGCATGGGTGTAAACGTACAAGAAGCCAAGAAGTCATTTGTTGTGTGGCGATTGACCTTGAGGCCATGTGTTTGGGCCCCATTAAATTCAGCGCCCCGTGGTTCCTATATGTCCCCTTTGTTTGAATTACCGTTTCAGGCAAAATACAATACTGTACTAGCATTTAAAATGTAATTCTATTTCAGCTGGAAAATGTAATTAATCTGAAATTCACGTTTTGCTAAAATGTACAATGTACAATATACATGTATGTAAGTGGATCACGCTTCAGACAAATATCATCCCTGTTGCATTGTTAACATTTTTAGCCATTGTGCATATATCGACTTTACAATTTCTCGAATTTTCAGTATAATTTAGGTATCAAATGACTTCGAGAACCTAGATTGCTGCTATATACCAGTATACATGAACAGTACATGTAGTCTATATGTTTCCACATAATCCATACATATTTCAATTAATATTATTCCTGTATAACGCTTAGAGCTTCCAAGACTTCGAGCTACAGTAATTATACCTTTTTAGAATTTGTTCTTCCACTGAAGTATTGGGCTCAAAATTTGCAATGGTTATTGTTCAAACCTGAGATTGCATTTTTTTGTCGATTCGTCAATCAAAACTAACTACTAGAATCATTCTTTTTTATTAGCCACTAGCTGCAAAAAACCCGGCTTTACCCGGGGAAGACAGGTTTCATTTTCAACCGAATGTTTTCAATTTTTATAGGCTACCCTATAATCGCCCAGAGCCGTAATTTTCGACCACATGTTTTCACTTTCATGGCCTGGGATTACGCACAGAGTTGGAAATAGGCGTTTTCAAAATTAACCTACCCCCTACCCCCTACATGACGACGTCCTTTTTGAACGGCCCCTGCAGAGAAATACATACAAGACCCGAGGTTTTCTTTTTTATATATGGAAAAAAAATCCTTCATTTTTTTACGGGCAACAGGGCACCCCCAGACCTGGAAAAGTCGGGGAACTTAAAAATGTCTGGGAAAGTCAGGACAGGATGGCTTATTTTGAAAACGTCAGGGAAATTCAACGTATAGTCTTGTTGTTGTGATCCAAAATTAATGCTTCTACATGGTTAGCTCAAGGCCCATTTTCCGAGTAAAAATTTTCAAAATTTACCACGTTTAATTTTTTTGCAGCGTTTTTTTTGCAAATAAATTTGCAAAACTTTCAGTTTCTACATTTTCCAAGTACAAAATTGTCAACTTTTCAAATTGACATTAGTAAGGGTTCCCATAGATCTGGAAAATATGGAAAAGTTAGGGAACTTGAAAATACGGTATCTGGACAAGTCTGAGTTAAATGACTTTTTTAAAAAAAAAAAAAAAAAAAAGTCAGGGAAATTCAACGTAGTCAGCGCCCATTTGGAAACATTATTACATTTTCCCAGTACAAATCTGCAAAATTCTCCACATTTTCCGAGTAGAAATTTTCAGAATTGCCCACGCTTTTCGAGGACAAAATTGCAAAAATGTTCACGTTTTCAGAGTAGAAAACATTTTCTTGCGTCGAATTTTCGAAATATGTCAATTTTGATTGGTCAGGGAATTAATAAAATGAATTTTTTCTGGGGAAATCTTTAGAATCGTCTTATCGAAATTCCCCCTTAGTTAGAGGGGCGTTTAAAAAAAATCAATCACTAGCCTAGATTGATAATCGTCGCCTCCGCAATCGTAGCCGCGCTGTCCCGTCACACGCCTTCGATTGCCAAAATGTGCTCGGTGACAAGCACGGGGTAGGAGGACCCACCCCACCCCCCGGTGCGGGCCAATGATGGCGGGACTGAAGAAGGCTCGTTTTTTATAACCAGTCCATATTCAAACAGCGAATCGATATACCAGTTTCCGGGCTGGTAGCGATTAGCCGGACAGTTAAAGAACGTTTCGTGACTATCTCCGGTGCTTATACTTTTTCACTGTCCTGTCTTTACAGAGTGCTAAAGCAAAGGCTGCTGAGATGCTAAAATCACACAAGGATGAACAGCGCTTACGGAATAGAAAGAAAAGAAAGTCGAGACGCCAGAAAATAGCCCTCATCACCTTGAACAACTCTTATCGACGGAGGACAGCAGCTGTCAACGAAAGCAGTCGCGAGACAGTCGGCGACTGTCTGAAGAGGAAAAAGAATATCAAGCAGAAGAAGAGGCTGAGCGCCGAAGCGACCATCATCGGCATGGTGAGAACAAATCGAAAAAAGTGCGGAAAAACAGCTAACGTTATACCCTAGTCCTGGAAAACCTGGAAAAAATCAGGCAACTTGAAAATGTCTGGAAAGTCGGGAAAGAATGACTTATTTTGAAAAAGTCAGGGAAATGCAACGTAGTCGAGTACGAGTTAGCAAAATTCTTCACGTTTTCCGAGGACAAATTCCCAAAGCTTTCTAATTTCCAGAGTACAAATTGTCACATTTTGAAAACAATTTCGTGCATTTTTTAAAACTTGTAACATTTTTCTATGTTAATTTTCATAATTGTCATTAGTATATTTTGCGAAATATTTTCCTGGGTCGATTTTGTAAAATACGTCAATTTTTGACATTGTCGTTGCATGGTCAGGGAGATTTTTTTTAAGCTGGAAAAGTCAGGGAAGTTGAAAATGAAGTTACTGAGTGGAAACCCTGACAATTAACGGATATCGCATAAAATTAAAACTTATCGATACATTTTTAATCAGCGCCTATACGGAAATTTGAAAATGTTCAAGTGTTATCCAGGGTACACCCAGACCTAGAAAAGTCGTGTAAGAATGGTTTATTTTAAAAAAAGTCAGGGAAAATCAACGCAGACACGTTGTTGCGATCCAAAATTAATGCTTACGTGGTTAGCGCAGACCCATTTTCCGAGTAGAATTTGCGAAATTTTCCACCTTTTTCGTGGACAAAATTGCAAAATTTCCCACGTTATCCGAGGACAATTTTTCAAAATTTTCCGAATACAAAATTATTTCATGCAATTTTTGTTTTAATCTTTTTTTAATAAAACTACACAAAACTGGACACGACCAGAAACGTTAGTGGTAAGACAAACGACGTTTCGGTGCCTATGCACCTTTCTTCAAGTTTAATTCTGCAATAGACAATGTTACACAAGAGAAAAAAAGTAATAAAACATACGAGAATCATTATGGTTAATGCCAAAAGCGAGAATAGCATAGCAGAAATATGCATAAAAGATGTTTTTTATTACAGAGAAGAGTAAAAACGTACGAGAATATTGCTGCACCATTTGTGCAGCAACCAGGAAAAGAGTTGGAGTAACGTTACAATTATTGCCAAAAAGTTTGAGCAAGTACTAATAAGACACATCAAGAGAATTGATCACAGCAAATTCCAGAAAAAACGAACCTGATTAACTCTCGATTCACATATTGGGAACATAAAAAAACCCTTGAAAAGCAGGGACGCCATTTTTACAGGTAGATAACAAACAAAAATTTTTGAAAGTGAGAGCGTTTTCGAAAACAAGGTTTTAATCGAGTGTTAATCAGGTTCGTTTTTTCTTGAATTTGTTGTGATCAATTCTCTTGATGTGTTTTATTAACACTTGCTTAAACTTTTTGGCAATAATTGTAACGTTACTCCAACTCTTTTCCAACTCTCCAACACTCCAACTCTGTTATAAAAAAACATCTTTTAGGCATATTTCTGCTATGCTATTCTCGTTTTTGGCATTAACTATAATGATTCTCGTATGTTTCATTTACTTTTTTCTCTTGTGTAACATTGCCTATTGCAGAATTAAACTTGAAGAAAGGTGCATAGGCACTGAAACGTTGGTTGTCTTACCACTAACGTTTTTGGTCGTGTCCAGTTTTGTGTAGTTTTATTATATTTCCGACCACTTGAAGTAACATGTTTATTTATGTTTTTTTTTTTAAAAAATTCTTTGTTAATTTACAAAGTTGTCTTCGTTAATTTTGCAAACAATTTTCCTGGGTCGATTTTGCGAAATGGAAGTGGAAAATGAAATTTCTGGGGGAACCCTGTTATCGTTGTTGAATTAGCTTATTTTCGAAATTACGATTTTATTACCGTCAACTTTTCATGATCGATAACTTTCTTGCGTATAAATAAGTTATAAAGTTTGTTTCATGTTTTTTTTGTGTTTTTTTGTCATCATTTCAGGAAGCTTGTATCGCTGAAAAAGCTCTGGTTTCGAGCGAGTGTTCGTCGCTTAAACTGGTGAGTCAAATTGAACATTTTTTTAAAAAAACGAAATTATAGCAGCTCGTTGCTTTTTGGCATTTTAAATACTGCTCGAGTTGGGAATTTCTCGGGAAGGAAGGGGGGATTTCCCACTCGCGAAATTATGCGAGGACATCCGCGTGTGCGAGTAGAGGGCGCTAAACGCGCCGGAAAAAAACAAACTATAAACGTAATTCAAATGTCAATTACGTGTGAAAGCGCGTTGCTTTAATCGCGTTTCGAACCTCTAATTGTTGAAAATAAATCTTAAGCTCCGCCCACGCTGGAGGAAACAGGCAGACCTGGAAAAAGTCGGGAAAATTCAATGTATTATTGCTGCGATTGCTTCCGAGTGGTTAGCTTAGGGACCAAATAGTGGACATTTACCAATTGTCAAAATTGCCGCACACCTGGGAACAAATTTCTGAACTCATGAGAACTAATTCCCAAGCACGTGGGATTGTGGGAACACATTTATAAACACTTGAGATTGAGAACAACTTTCCAATCACGTAGTGAGAAGAAATTTGGCAAATTCCCAAACACGTGGGATTCTGGGAACAAATTTTTCAAATTTCCAAACTTGTGAGAGCAAATTTCTAAACACGTGAGATTGTGGGAACAAATTTGCCGAATTCCCAAACACGTGGGATTGTAGGAACAAATTTGCACAACATTTTAAACATAAGATTGTGGGAACAAATTTGCCAAATTTTCAAACGTGTGTGCACAAATTTCCAATCGTGTGAGAACAAATTCCCAAACAGGTGGGATTGTCTGAACAAATTTGACACATTTTCAAACACATCAGAATATTTTGCCGAAATTTCCACTTTCTTTTCTCCATTGAGGAATTTGCAAAACTTTCAAATTTTTCGTTTATACAACTATGCCGCCAAAGCCTTAAGTATCTTTTCCAGCACAAATTTTCAGAATTTCGACAGTTTCCGAGGAAAAATTACCAAATTTTCAACAGATTTCGAGGGCACATTTGCAGCAAAAATCCTCGACCTTCGCTGGAATACAAACGCTCAACCTTTTCCCACTACAAACTTGTAAAACTTTCAACGTTTTACCCGAATACAAATTTGTGAAACTTTCAACATTTTCCCCGATTACAAATTTGTGAAATTTTCTACATTTTCCTACGTTAATTTATATTGAATATTGTACTGTGTGGATTTTTCAAAATCGTGGATAACATCGGCGCGCGTCCATTTTGACATTTTGGTCCATAATGTGAAATCGATATTCATCACCTTTTTTTCACTTTCAGGATTCTCAGTTTTGTCCCAAAGCCAAGAAAAGGAAGAGCAAGTGGTACAAAGACGGTTGCGACGACAGCGACCACTGCCTGATCAGTTCCACACCAGTGTCCAAGTTCGCTCACAACAGATCTCAGAGCAAGTCCAAGCCGCAGAATCTCAGGCCAGCAACAGGTGAAATGTCCTATACCAAAACCTGTTCCTTTTTTCAAAGTTTTCAGAATCAGAACTTTATTTTGTCCTTATTATTCGCAGCAATCTGGCCGATGGCGCCCAAAGCGGAAAGCGTGGAAAGCGTGCAGGAAGCCAGCGTGAGTCTAGACGTGGTTCCGAAGCACGCTGCCACCAACATGGACAACTCCTCCTTGTTCTCCCCGTCCTACCAACTGTTCGGCGCGCAAACCGAAGGCATGACCAACATCGACGACCACGCTTACATCGTGGAGGCCACCACCAGCATCTCGGCGCTGACTCTGGACAAGACCAGTAAGGAATTTGTGCCACAGAAATACGGTGGTTCTTCTTCTTACTTTCCCTCCCCCCGTTGAAAATTTGTATAAACTACCGATTTAACCTTGTCAAAAAGAACTTTCTTTGTACGAATATCCGATAGTACGTACTCCTTTTCAGTCCTCGTCCTACGGGTACGAATGATGTTCAATTGTGCGAATCTTTGGCTAAAATGCGTGGATTTTCGAGATTCGAGAATTCGATTAAGAGGGTTTTAAATTCATCCAGGGTACATTGAAAAAATCAGGGAAATTCAACATTAATCCAAAATTAATGATTCCGCATGGTTAACTAAGGACAAACTTGAAAATTTTTGGCTAAAATGCGTGGATTTTCGAGATTCGAGAATTCGATTAAGATGGTTTTAAATTCATCCAGGGCACACTGAAAAAATCAGGGAAATTCAACATTAATCCAAAATTAATGATTCCGCATGGTTAACTTAGGACAAACTTAAGGACAAACTTGAAAAATTTTCGACCTATACTAAGGATAAACTCAAAAATGTTCAACCTGTACCAGGGTCTAACTTGGAAAATTTTCTTATGTTGATCTTGTAAAACTTTCAAGCATTTTCCAATATTGGTAATTTTTAGAAAATATTGAGTATTTTTCTGTGTCGATCGCGAAATCCGACGGCAAAATGACCACTGGTTGGCGTCGCAGTCAGTTATTAACCCCCCAAATCAGCCGTTTTAAAACCAGTCGATGGAAACCGTTGTAGAGAGAGTGTGTCGAAGAAGCGTTTCAATAATAATCACTTAATTTCTGAGTACATCTTTCCCAACAAAATTAATCTCTATCAACAATTCTATATTAATTTCAGGTGAACTGGCCTTTCAACAGGGGAATATCATTCATGACTTACCCATATCTGTGGAAGATGTGGCGTTGTACGAGCCCCATTATCCGACTCCAAAGGAAGGTGAAGTGGCCGACGTCCGGCTGGAAGAAGAGTGGGAAACTTTCGACCCGTAAGCATTCTTCGAGTGTGTCGCAGCCTCGCATTTCCAGCAATTCGCATGCCTTTTTTTTCACTAATGCCATGTTTCGGTCTTTCGTTAGATACTACTTCATTAAGCACCTTCCTCCGCTCGACGCTGAGATGAGAGCGAGATGTCCGGCCTTGCCGCTGAAGACGCGAAGTTGCCCAGAGTTCTCCCTCGTGCTGGATTTAGTGAGTCCAAGCATCCATAGCCCTTCTTCGCCTCTCTTTGAGGAAAGTATAATCTTTTTTTTTTTTGCAGGATGAAACCTTAGTCCATTGTAGTTTGTACGAACTGCAGGACGCCACGTTGTCTTTTCCGGTGTTTTTTCAAGATTGCACGTATCAGGTAAATGACACCAACGCTCGAAGCACGATCTGAAAAAATTTAAAATAATGAATTACGATCTCAGGATCTTTGATTTTTAAATACATACATACATTTTAACTTCATTCAATACATGAGCTTAATATTTAAATTGAAATTTTGAGATTTTTGGTGGGGTCTATAACTGTGGTCGATCCTCGTTGAGGTGAATCTTGAGGGACGTAAAAAACAGGGTTCCCCCAGACTCGGAAAAGTCGCGGAAGGATGATTTATTTTGAAAGAGTCGGGGAAATTTCCCCCATTAATGTTATCGCTAATCCAAAATTAATATATATTTCCACGGGGTACATTTGCGAAATTGCAAAAATTTCCCATTTTCAAAATTGTTAAAATGTTACGAGTAAAAATTTGCCACATTTTTAACAATTATCAAAGACAAATATGCGCAATTTTCAACACTTTCAAAGGATAAATTTTCAATATTTGCAAAAGTTTCCGAGGACCAATTGGGGAAATTTTCAGAAGTTTGTCGATAATGAACTGGCGTAATTTCCGAGGATAAATTAAAATATGCAAATTTGCAACTTTTTTAACTGTTTTGGGAACAAATTTGCAATATTTGCGCAATTTTTTCGAGGACAACAGAGGTTCCACTTTTCTGGTTCCCTTTCTCCCTCCTCCTCCTCCTCACTCGATGCCCGAATGAATCGCTTTACTTTCAACCAATTAATACAAAACTGTTGTTTTCAGGTTTACGTGAGGACGAGACCATTTTTTCACGAATTTCTAGAGAGGGTATCTCGTTTATTCGAAGTCATTTTATTCACTGCTTCTAAGAAAGTCTACGCCGACAAACTCCTCAATCTTTTGGATTGCGATAGAAAGCTCATCAAGTTAGTAGCATTTTTTTTTACCTAAATACAGTGTGTAAGTTAAGCACATGAAGTTATTTTCAACGAGATTAATTTTCAACGTTTTTCATCTTTTTAGGTATCGTCTATTTCGTGAGCACTGCGTTTGTGTTAACGGCAACTACATTAAGGATTTAAATATTCTCGGGCGAGATTTATCCAAAACGGTCATCGTGGACAATTCTCCTCAAGCGTTTGGCTATCAGGTAAAAATATTAAGAGTGGGGCTCTTATGCAGTGGTCAACTTAGGGTCATTCAAAAAGGACGTCCTCACGTAGGGGTTAGGGGGGAAAGGTTGAGTCACGGACACAATGTGAACTGCAGGAGGGGGGAAGGTATGCCCAACTCGGACGTCCACTTGACAAAAAATGCCAAATAAAATCGGTTCCCAGAGTAAAAGGTAAATTGAGCACAATATCTCGATTGACCGGACAGAGGGTAGGGGGGAGTCCAATTTTGGGCAAATTTTGTGGACGTCCTTTTTGAATTGGCCTTATTAGACTTTCAGATTGCGAGAGTCCAAACTGAAATTAACTGCAAAATTCGAATTCAAATCCAAACTTATAAATATCTGTCATAATTTTAGCTTGAAAATGGGATCCCGATCGAAAGTTGGTTTGAAGACAAAAACGATCGAGAACTGATGAAATTGCTGCCGTTTCTGGAAAACCTCGTTGCCATGGTGAGTCTTCGCGTTTGATTTTCATGAAATTTGTACAGAGATTTGCGATAGTTGTTTTAAAAAGGAGAAATTATGGAGATTCTCAATTTTTTTTTATTTTTTTTTAAACTAACAATTACTGGAAAAATGCTAGGACGTATTGTGATTATCTTTCTGGAATGGATAAAAAAATTTGGATTTTTAAATTGTTTCCGTAACAAAATTGTTTATTTTTAGGGCATCGATGGCTTTGGAATACACCGAGGTAGCTCGAACGAAACTTGGTTTCCGAAACTCGAAACTAGGTTGATGTAACTGGAAACTCATTGAAACGTGCTGTTCACAAAATTGCAATCCAGTTTTTGGAAACCAAGTTTCAGTTTGGCTTTCCTCAGGGTGTTTTCTACCTTCGCACTAATACATTTTTTTGGGGGGAGGAAAAAAAGGAAATTGCGGAGTATCGCTGTCCTCGCTTCAGAACTATCCAGTTTTCCAAGTACAATTGTATAATTTCTAAATTTTCAATTGGTCCACTTTGCAATCCTAATTTTTTTTTACAACGTAACCTTTACAGGGTTCCTCCCAGAGCTGGAAGACTTAGGGAACAATGATTTATTTTGAAAAATTCAGGGAAATTCAATGTAGTCAGGTCCCATTTGGAAACATTTTTACATTTTCCGAGGACAAACTTTTCTTGGGAAATTTTTTTAAAACCTGGAAAAGTCAGGGAAGTTGTAAATGAAATTTCTGGGGAGATACCCTGTGCAAGATTTCCGATTGTTTCCAGCACAATTTTTCAAAATTTTCAACTGTTTTCCAGCACAGATTTGTACAATTTTCAACAGTTTCCGAGGTGAAATTTGCAAATTTTTTAACAGATTCTGAGGACGGGTTCGCAAAATTCTCCACTTTTTTATATAACCTTTTTCAAATTTGTCGAATTAAAAAAAAATGGGCTCCATTTTGTCACATTACTAAAATTGCCATGATTAGTGGGCGCTTTTTGCCTTGTAGGCACTGTGCCCCTCAACCAACCAACCCACCAACCAACCAACCATGATTAGTAAATTTTGCGAAATACTGAGTATTGTCCTCGGTCGATTTTGGAAAGTTGTGGATAACATCGGCCTACATGTATGTCAATTTTGACATTGTCATTGGTCGGGAAAATTTGTTTAAAAACCTGGAAAAGTCAGGGAAGTTGAAAATGGAATTTGCAGGTGAACCCTTCATCAACCAATCGCTATTTTTTTTGTATTTTCAGAACGAAGACGTGCGACCACACATTAGGGACAAATATCGCCTGTTCAGTTATCTGCCTCCTGACTAAGAAAGAAGACTGCTTTTTGCAGAAATGCCCCAATTTGACCACGACGAACGTAGTTAAAAAGGTTTTTTACTGCAATTTCTCCTTTACTATACTGTATATCTATTATCATCGCAATCTTTATGATATGATCTTTTTGCAAACCAAAAAAAATCAAAGAAAATAACACAAAAAAAACTGATAATGGATGATGATGAAGCACTTGTCAGCACGAATGATCGAAAGGATTCAATTTCATCGAAGCATATGTAAAATAGGCAGACTCCGGCTTTCACATTGGGCAGCACGAGTAGTTTGGAGATTTTAGCAGAAATGTGTTAAATGTTTGCGACAGTTTAGAAATTTTAACTGTATTTTTACGGCATTTAAAAAATTTTAGCAGACATTTGTTAAATTTTCACTACATATTGTAAATTTTAGCAGAAATGTGTTGAAAGTTTCACAAATTATGGCAATTTTAGTAAAGATTTGATAAAGTTTGGAAATTTTAGCAAAGATTTGATGAAGTTTGGAAATTTTAGCAGACATTTGGTGAATTTTCACAACATTTGGAAAATTTTAGCCGGAAATTAGGTAATTGTTTCACCAATTTTACAAAATTGTTCACATTTTAGCAGAAATGTGGTCAATTTTCACAAAATGTTGGATATTTTAACCAAAATTAGGTGAATATTTGCAGAAACGTGGTGAATTTTCACAAAATTTTGGAAATTGTGTCAGCTTCAGCCCTAAGCCGAAGAAATGGTGTACGAGTCCGATGCTCGAACGGCCCAATCGTGGAAACCCAGGCCTGTGTTTTTAGCCCCAGATTTTCATCATCAAATCTCGTCGGATGGGACGTTATTTTTTATATCGACAAAGCATTTCATTGAAAATTATCGTTTTAAAAAGTGTCTTTCGCGGGTCCGAATTGCACAAATTCGCTCTCATTTTTATCAATTTTTTTTTAAGAAATTTCAACTTCAAGATCATCTTCCATTTTGATCTCAGCCTAGCAATTCCTTCCCAGCTCGAAAGTACTCTTAGTGGATATATTTTAATTAACTAAATCTCCCCCGTATGAGAATTCTTTATGTTTTGCATGTCTTTTATTTTTATTGTAATAAAGCCTAGGATTTGAATTTCTGCCGTTTATTTTAAAGTTCATTGCGCGGGTCTTCGGTAATTTTCCGGTCAATCCGCAATTCCTAAAATCCTATTTTTCCTACGTTTATAAATTCCTACATTTCAGTAAAAGTGTCCTAAAATTCTTATATTCTGGACGATTTCCTCGTTTTATTCTGTCGAAATGTAAATTTATTCAAATTTCAGTGACATGTTTGTGCACGAGTCATGGCAAAAGTAAACATTTTTCCCAAATTTATTGTTAAATTTTGACAAAGATCTTAAATTTTTTATATTTTACGGAAATGGTCTATATTTAAAACATTTTATGAAAATCTGAAATTTTTAAGGATCTGTCGAGTTTTTTTATTTTTCCTGCGTTTTTTCTTTAATAAATTCCTATATTTCAGTAAAAGTTCCTAAAATTCTTCTATTTTGAATGCGTTCCATATTTTATTCTGGCTAAATGTTTCACATTTTTACAGAAACGATTATTTATAATTATTATAATGTTATGAAAATTCGTCGAGTTTTGCGCTAAAAATTGTTTATTTGAATGGTTTTCAAAGATTTTAGTACAAAATTCCCATTTTGATACACGTTTATACATTACGTTTTTAAAAAATTTCAAATTCACTTAATATTACTACGATTTTGTCCTCTCATTATTTTATTTGCAGCTAAAAATCCGTTATATTTAATAATATTTAATCTTAAATTCGTTCGCGAATCGTATCTTTGGCTGGAATTTTTGGAAGACCCGCGCAACTGACCATTTTTTTTTAATATAAAAGTATCCACAAAAAGGCCAGTAATGTATTTTTCTCAAAAAAAAAAAAAAAAAAAAAGTTGTGTGAATGATCCAAAAGAATTACACTTTTTGATGGCAATTTTTAAGATGAAGAAGGAGACTAAAGATTCCCCAAGAATTTTCGAAAGTGTTTTACAGTCCACTTTTTAATGAAATCAAAATAATAATCGTTTCACGTAGGCATTATTTAAAAATAAAATCAAACATTATAGATTTTTTTTTTTTGTAAAAAAAGTATTACTATTAAAAAAAACTATTTCAGTCGTTGTAAGTTAACCTCGATAGACCAGTAATTAATCTCCGACTAGCATTAGTCAAAATATTATTCTTATTATGTTCAATTAATAGCGTATGCACAATTTTCCGAATCCATGCAATCAAATCCATGCAAATCAAAGACTATCAAAAAATTGTTGAGAAATGCATCGTGAGAAATTATTGGAAATAACGAATAATTCATTACGTGTTTATAAAAAGACAACTTTGAATTGTATGCTCGCTTATATACATTATCATATTCGATGGTCATTTTTTTTGATAATACCTGCTTTTTTGATAATAACTACTTTTTTAGTAAATCTTATTTTTCAAAATAAAAAATCATAGGAATGATTTCACATTTTCTGAAAATCGTACGAGAAAACTTTGCTTTTTGAAAATATCGTAAAGGAAAGGTCTTACTTTTTGTGAAAATCATACGAGAATTTTTTTTCTTCTGAAATTTATACATTCAAAGAGGAAAATTTTTCTGAAATTCATAAATTCGTATAGAAAAACCTTGCTTTTTCTGAAAATCATATAGGAAAAAACCTTACTTTTTCTGAAAATCATATAGGAAAAAAACCTTACTTTTTATAAGAATCATATAGGAAAAACTTTTTTTTGAGAATCATGTAGGAAAAACCCCTATTAGAATCATATAGGAAAAAACCCTATTTTCGAGAAAATCATATAAGAAAGAAGAAGAATAATAATAGATAGGGTACAAGGGAGTGCTGAGCCACAATACAATCATATACAAAGGCCTTACTTTTTTCTGAAATGTTAGGAAAGGACCTTTGTTTATTATGAAACTCGTGTAGAAGAATGTTCCTATGAGAAAATTTAATTTTTTTCCATGGTGCATTTCTCGATGATAGCGTTTTTGATAAACTTTTAAGTTTACAATGGGCGCCAAGGTTTTTTTTTATTTTCATCATAAATCTGTCGTCTCGTATTATGTGTTTATAAAACTATATTTTTTGTTTATTTCCTGACTCGCGCATCTTCCTAAATGGTCCATGCAGCAGAGAAAAGGCCTTGCATATTTCTTACTCTTTAAATATTTCTTATTTCCCCACTATGTCGATGGATGGCGCTAACACTTTGGGTAGAAACCTTTTTATTTCGTCCATAATGCAGGGTACCCCCAGACCTGGAAAAGTCAGGGAACTTGAAAATATCTGGAAAGGTCAGGGACGAATGACTTATTTTCAGAAAGTTAGGGAAGTTCAAAGTATTAATGTTGTCACGATCCAAAATTAATGCTTCTACGTGGTTAGCTCAATGCCTACTTGCAAACTTTTACAATTTTTCAAAGTACAAATTTTCCACAGTTTCTGAGGACAAATTTTCAAAATTTCAAACAGTTTCTGAGGACATATTCACACAATTTTGAACAGTTTCATGAACACACATTTTCACAATTTTTAACTCTTTCCGCAGACAAATTTGCAAAATTTTCAACAGTTTCTGAGGACATATTTGAAAAGTTTCCAACAGTTTCTGAGGACAAATTTGCACAATGTCCAACATTTTCTGAGGACAAATTTGAAAAATTGTCAACAGTTTTTGAGAAAATAATCGCAAAATTTTCAACAGTTTCTGAGGACGGAATTCAACAATTTCCAACAGTTTCCTAGGACAGATTTACAAATTTTTCAACGTTTTCCGAGCATGTATTTGAAAAATTCTTAACTGTGTCCGAGCATAAATTTGACATTTTCAACAGTTTCCGAGGAAATTTTCTCAACCTTTTGAACGTTTTGAGAACAAATTTGCAAAATTGTGAAACCTTTCAGAGTACAAATTTGCAGCGAAACTTTCACATTTTTCAAAGACAAATTTGTAAAACTTTTAGACAATTGTCACGTCAATTTAGGAAAATGGACCTTAGCGAATATTGCAAAAAATATTGAAAGTTGTCCTCGTAGATCTTGCAAACTCGTGTCAATATTTTTTGTCGTTGGTCAGGGAAATTTGTTTTAAAACCTGGAAAAGTCGGGGAAGTTGAAAATGAAATGTGCGGGGGAACTCTGTATAATGGTTCGCATCTTAAGAAGATACTGAAGATTCCTTATGGTATTGCCACCTAGACTTTAGATGGAACATTCACAGAATTCACAAAAATTAAGCAAATGTACAAAGCTCTTTATCCCCTAATTTCGCTGTAAGATAGATTTCGTAATTAGACCCGATTGAAAAAAATGTCTAAATAATATACCGAAAGTGCTGATTATAATAGCGAGATTCAAAATGGAGAATTTTTCTACGATTCGGCATTCTGCACTCTATAGACTCAGCAAAACAGAACGATTTCGCGCTGTTTTAGCACAAATTTTGAGAAATCTTGTTACGAAAATTGAAAGTGGAAGGTTACGCGTCGAGCATCGAAAATGAAAAATATGAAAGTTACTTCACGAATATAATTTCTACTTTAATCTTTTTAACATTTCCACATTTTTTATTATTATTATCATAAATGTAATTTTATGATAATTAAAAACTAACATTTGTTTTAATTGCGCCGCCGACACTCGATAGTATCGAACAAGAAATTCAACACTAGGCTGTATTGAGAAACTTGGATGTTGAGCACGGGGTTCTTCTAGACTGGATAACATGGAAAAGTCAGGAAAGAATGATTTATATTTGGAAAAAGTCGGGGAAATTCAACGTATTCGTGTCGTCACGATCCAAAATTAATGTTTCCTCGTGGTTAGCTCGGGGCCCGTTTGCAAAATTTTCAACCTTTTCCGAGTTCAAATTTGCGAGATTGGACAAATTCGGTTGGACAAATTTTCAAAATTTTAAACAGTTTCCGAGGACATTTTTTTTTAATTTTCAACTATTTCAAATTAAGAACAAATTTGCAAAATTTTTAAAAGATTACGAGGACAAATTTTGTAAAATTTTCAAAATTCAAATTTAAAAATTTTCAACAGTTTCCGAGGTCAAATTTGTTACATTTTCAAAAGATTTCGAGGACAAATTTTCAACAATTTCAGAGAACATATTTACGAAAGTTGCAACTTTTTCAACAGTTTTCGAGGAGAAATTTGCATAATTTTCAGAAGATTCCGAGGACAAATTTTCAGACTTTTCGTAATACAAATTTACAAAATTTTCATTCGTTTTCGAGGAAAACTTTGAAACATTAAAAAAAAAAATTAACTATAATTTTGAAAATATCTAATCTTGTCCTGCATCTTATTTTGCAAAATTGTGGCCTATGTCCATTTCGACATTGTCATTGGTTAGGGAAACTTGTTTTAAATTCTGAAAAAGTAAGGGAAATTAAATGCGAAATTTCTGTATGAAAGCTCGCGAATAATCCTGACCAAATTTACGAGTTTAATTTCATTTCCGAAATTGTCCATAATTTGGCGTTGTTTTACGGTTATTACGCCTTGTCTGGCTTTAATGTAAAAAGGGAGGAAATTACGGAGCTAATTAGTCGAAAACATTCCTTTTTCCCTATAAATCGCCGTTGCTAATCTGGCGCCACCGTCCCTAAAATAGAACGAACGGTGTGATCAGATAAAAATCTGCATTTTCCGTCAATAAACAATTTTAATGCCGAGCGATGTTATGCCCAATTATAGCCGCTAAATGGCGTTTTAACGTCCTTTACAGGCATAAATAACTATAAATCATGGGCTGTTTTAAAAAGATAAAACTTGAAAAGTGACAGCCCTGTTCTTGACCTAGTAAGATACGCGTCGCCGACGTTAGAGGACGCCACCTGCGTTGTTTAAACCTGTCATACCTCTCGTAGATGGCGCTGGAAGATTGATTTCGGCATACGATCGAATCATGTATTAAAGAATTTGAATCCAATTTAAAATAAAATGACTCAAATTTTAAACAAATTGAGTGGAATCAAATTTTAAATAAATTGAATGGAATCATCAAATTTTAAACAAATTGAATCAACTTGAATCAGTTTTAAACAGAAGGAATGAAATTTTCAGCAAATTGACTCAAATTTTAACGAAATTGAATCATGTATTAAATAAATCAAATGAAATTGTAAACAAACTGACAAATTTTAACGAAAAGCAAGTTTTAGATTATAAATAGAATCAAATTTTAAACAAATCGAGTCCAATTTTAAGCAAATTGACTCACATTTTAAATAATGTAAATTAAATCACATTTTAAATAAATTTTATTTTTAAAAGCGCCAGCTAGTGATTGATATGTATACACGCAATAGCGGATTAAAGGGAAAGTTTTCAGCTTTAGTGGATCTGAACTGACTAACATCGAAAATTCATTCCGTTTCAGCCGAAAATTCGTAATATTCCAATTCGGAATTGGTACTAAAACAAAGAAATTAACATTATTTCGTCTATGCCCCATCACAGCTATAGTACAGCAAATGAGTTCATTATATAAGGAATTCGTGATAAAAAAAATCCAAAACTTTCATTATTTTTCATTTTCTACGCTCTCACTCTGTGAACTGGAATATTTTTCTATACGTTCGAGTATAAATAGAACGAACGCACGGCCATTTTGATAATTATATTGAAAGCTGGTGCCATTTAGGAAGATTTTAACACATTCTGAAAATTGCAATTTAAAAACAAAAAGCTCATTTCAGAAAAACAATAACAAAAAGCCTCTATATATATGTATAACTACATCTGTCTATAATCATATAAAACTACAAACTTTTGTAAATAATATATTTTATTTTTGTTGTTATTTTATGCTTTGTATTTTAAGCCCCATTTCACGGAGGGGATAGTTAGCTGTCGAGCAGTCGAGACAGTAAACTTGGCAACAAACTATTTTAATTAATTAATGGCCTCGAGCTCATCGTCCACGAGACAGTTATCTTAAAAAGAAATGAAAAATCGTTTACTATAACTAGACTACTATATAGTAACAAATGATTTTGAAGACAGTCGTGGAAGTTTTTCACTTTCACTGTCCTCCAGGAATGAGCCTTGAGCTCAACTTCTACTTCTTAAGAGTTATTTAATGACTGTTCGACTTTGTAAAACTTGTGTACTTTCACTGTCCTCCACTAATGGATTCGATAACTGTATAAACAGTAAATTCTTTTCAAAATATTAAATACTATTTCTGAAAAACTAAAAACGTTTCGAACGAGTTTTAAAATGGTTTACTGTATTCAAATACATGTACTTATAGTTTGTACTCAACTAAAGTACTGTCTCGGTGAACAGTAACTACCTTTTGAATTTATTAAATGACAGTTATTAAAAACTGTGGAATACGTCTCATGACGTTTAAATTGCTTCGCGAACAACTCCAGGTTTACTGTCAAGGAAATTCATTCATTTAAAAACAACTGTTAAAGTACTGTCTTGAAATGGACATCAAAATTGGTGGACAATAACTACCTGTTTAATTTATTAAATAAACTTAATCCGAACAACTAAACTCGCTCCGTTCAGTTATTTAAACAGCTTTTCGAACAACTCTTAAAATGGTTTACTGTCTTTGAATCCTTCTTTGAAAACAGGCTAAAGTATGCCTACTGTCTCGGGATGAACACCACAATCGTTGGACAGTAACTCCCTACTGAATTTATTAAATAGCACTTAATAAAAACTGTAGAAAACGCTCTTTGCGAACAACTCCATTTTTACTGTCTTGGAAATTCATTCATTTAATATCAACTGTCTCGCGAACCAGCATTGTTGGGCATTAACTGTCTTTTACTACTATCTGTTGAATTGCATCGTTTGATAAAGCCTATACTACGTAATGTGGTAGTTTTCCATAGAATTTTCACGACTGTCGAACAGTAACTGTCCCGGTGTGAATTGGGCTTTGGGTTATATTATTTGTTACTACAAGTTGATTCAAATTAAAAATTGAAAATATTTCTTTGTTTCAAATTTTCAGGATTTTTTTAGAAAAATGTCTTAATTGAAATGTTGAGCTAACGGCGGGTTGCCTCAAACCCCGGTTAATTAACGGCCTATTAGATACACCTGTTTACATTAATCCGGGACGTTTGACGCAACTTGCCAGATATCTTTTGATACACAATTTCTAAGTTAATTACTCGTTAAATTTAAGGGCTGGATTTTAAAATAAAAACAAAATATGGATACTTTTGTAATTTTTAATATTGAAACGTAGTCTTAAAAATAAAATTGTCATCGTGTTTGTTATTCGCCGAAAAAAAATTAGCATTTAATTGTTGCGTTTTAGCCAGACTTTGGTTTTTTTGTAAAATAAAATATATTGTTCATCGAATCTCACGCCTCGCATTCGAATCTTGCTTTTGGATTTTTTGAAAATCAACTAGGTGACATTTTTAATAAAAATTACATAATTAATATTTAAATTTCTTTAATATTAATTCGAGACAATTGTTCACTTTCTCTCTTAAGTTTTTATTTGTAGCTTCAACCTTTTCAGGTCAAACTTTTTCATTTTTAGTCCCAAAATGAAAAGTTGAAACTAAAATGGAAAAATTTGGGACTAAATATGAAAACGTTGGGTCAAAAAAAGAGAAAGTGGAAACTAAAAATGAAAGCGTTAGGACTGAAAATGAGAAAGTTGAGACTGAGAATGAAACATTTTTAGTTTCAACTTTCTCATTTTTAGTCCCAACGCTTTCACTTTAAGTCTAAACTTTTCATTTTTAGTCCTAACGTTTTCATATTTAGTCCCAAATTTTTCATTTTTAGTTTAAATTTTCTCATTTTTTAAACTTTTTCATTTTTGGCCTCAACCTTTTCGTTTTTATTCCATGTTTTTTCGTTCTGGGTCCCAACTTTCCGTTTTATGCCCCACTTTTTCATTTTCATTTCCAACTTTTTTCATTTTCAGTCAAAAAGTTTTAATTTTAAGTCCCAACCTTTTCATTAATATTTTGACAATTTATGAAAATTCCAAAATGTTTTGAAAAACAGCAAACATTCATAGAATGCGTGGACTGCAAATGAGTTCGTACCATCAGAAATTCGTATTAAGCGAGTTCGTTATACTGAAGTACCCAAGTACTAATGTTTTACCAAAATATTTTACTAATTCCGTTTTCTTCTTCTCGGTTTTTATTTTAAACTCGGTTTATATAATCCTCAACGAGCTAATTTCATCCAGCCTTAATCGACGATTAAATGGGAGTAAACATGGCGCAACTCGGCGTCATAAAACCACGTCCTTCCGCCCCGATCGGACACGATAAGTACATCCATTACCATTTTATTAAGCCAAAAACTCGTGTCGTTTTATCAACATTTTACTTCTTAAACAAATAAAACTTTGTTTTCTTTTTTTTTAATGGACTGCAGCGTGCGCTCATAAAATTATTTTTTAAAAAAAACTCAAACATGCACCTGATTAAAAACTGAATTAAGGCATTGTTTCGTCGCGTTGTCAGTCACCCACACCCCTGTCCATTTTATTTTCCAACTGGCCTTGAATCTAGACACGATTTAAGAATGTAAACAAATGCGGTTGGTCAATAAAACGCTACAACGAGTTTATACCAATGGCTAAATTGGTCAAGAATTTGCCTATTTCGAGTGACCAGTTCATTCAAATTTGGATTAACCTTTTTTTTCAAAATTTAATGAACGATTAAAATGCTCGCGTAATGGGGCGTTATTAGAGAGGTCGAGTGAGAATTAAGTTAACTGATGAAATATGTTGCGAAATTACGCAACAAGAATATTTCTCTTAGGTGGAATTAATTTCAGTATTTCATCATTTGAAATGTTCCAAAAGTGAAAATAGAGGATTTAACCAAAATAGATAAACTTATGGTTTTGGAATCTTTCGATGTGCTTTCTTATAACTTTTACTTTAATGAAAATTTTAAAATTTGGCACAATAACTGATAAGTTTGATAAGAATATTTCTAGAAAGTTTGATTAAAACCTTTTCTTAGTTCGATTGAAAGCAATTTTTAGAACGTTCGATTAAAACCATATTTTAACGTTTGATTCAAACTTTTGATGGTTCGATTAAATCTCTGTTTACAAGGTTGATTGAAACGGGTTTTTTAAAATTTTTGATTAAAACATGATTAAATTTTCAAAAGTTTTATTAGGCCCTACATGTACATGTATTTTTGAAAGTTTTGATTAAAACCCTTTTTAAAGTTCGATTAAACCCCTTTTTTCAAGTTTGGATTAAACCCTTTTTATTCTAGTTTTGATTAATACCCTTTTCAAAGTTTTATTAGAACCTACATGTATTTTTGAAACTTTTGGTTAAAACCTTCATTTCAAGTTTTGATTAAAACCTTTTTTAAACCTTTTTTCAAAGTTTTTATTAAACCCTTTTTACTCAAGTTTGGATTAAAATCCTTTTTAAAAATTTGATTAAAACCTTTTTTTAGAAGGGGCCGGGAGGGGAGGATGGTGAGAGGGGGTAATTAAAACCTAATTTTTAACTTGGTTCGAATCCTTTTTGTGCTAATTTTTTGATTAAAACTTGGAACCACTTAGCATCTTCCAAATTTTCAAATTAGGGATAAACTTTGCCTTTTACAATTTCAAAGCAAATCGGCATAAAAACAGATTAAACCTCTCAAAGTTTCGCTAAAAACACCGAAATTACATATTTAGCGCAAGAGATTCCTCTTTACTATTTTTTAAAATAACCACGTCGTATTTCGCGCAACCTAAGTCACGTTTACTCAAGAAAACCTAACTTTTATCCGCGAATTTGCGGACAAATATTCGAAACTAAACGGTATTTTCTCTTAAATCCAACTGGTTTATACATAGATCGAGTGTATAAATAATGAGTTTTTCTCGATTTTTATTTATCGACACGAGCGAGGGCTTTGAAAAAGATTGACTTAAAAGGTCATAAGTTGCGAGAATACAATCACGAAACGAGACAAAAGTCTGCTTCGGAAGCCTAAAAAATGAGAAACTTACGTGGGGAATGACTTAGCAACTTGAGTTCAAGGCTGTTCTTCAAACTATAATTTACTTTTGTCATAATTCATTTACTCGCCCATTGTTTGCTTAACTTTATCATGACTGCTCGAGCATTCGACTTAAATCAAATGTTCATAAAACTATGAGAAAAAAAACTAATCGAGCAGTGCCGCCGCCTCGTGTTCCATATCGGAAACTGCTCCAGAAAACAATTTACGAAAATAAAGTTTTTACGAACTATTGCCCTGATCTCGAAAATTCTCATAGTAAATAAGAAAACGTTTTTGGACGACATGTTTGTTTAAAACAGATTTCTTAAAATATCCTTACAATTTTTCATATCAATGAAGGTATTTGGACAATCAGCTAAAATTTTGATTAAAACAATTTTTTCAAGTTTCATTTAACATCATGGTTTGAAAATATTATCAAAACGTTTTTTTCAAATTTTCATGTAAATCTTTGTTTGAAAGTTTGATTAAAACTGTTTTTCAAATTTTCATGTAAATCTTGGTTTGAAAGTTTGATTAAAACTTTTTTCAAATTTTCATGTAAATCTTTGTTTGAAAGTTTGATTAAACCTTTTTTTAAAGTTTCATTTATATCTTTTGTTTAAAAGTTTGATTACAAAAAGATTTAATCGAGGATTTTATTCAAGCTTCGATGAAACTCGAGTTCTTAGCGTTTAAGTCACGTTTCGTACGACTTCCGATAATACGAACTACGGTTTAAACGAACAAATTCCGACGTCCCTCGAGATTCGTGTTCACGAGTTTCAAATGTACAATCTATATATTTAAAATAGAAAACGACGCCATTTTGGTTTTCCGTGGCTGGCTCTCTGGCTGGCTTTGAGGGTGGCATCCATATGATTGGCCACTCATGGCATACCCCCCAGGAGCGTGAACTACGGGGGGAATTCCAAGGCCATAAATCTTTTTATGGCGAATTCGGCTCACCGAAAAAGTGTACACCCACGTGCACCGGGTGCATGTTTCTGCACCCGTTTCGCTCGGCTCGGAAATGGTGCATACTTCGCAGAAATGGGTGCACCCTACGTGCACTCTTCGACTGGATACACCCCGTGC
>JAQGBX010001281.1:0-26008 GCA_034698745.1 Megaphyllum sjaelandicum | reverse complement strand
TTAAATTGAATGATGATCCCCTCTGCCACATGGTACTATGTACTGACTGCAGAGTAAAGAATAGAATAGAATAGAATCTGTTACCATTTTAAAGATATTTTTTTCTCTGAGAAGTGACTTTAGGAATCACCCTGTATATTGCTTGATCATAAAATGTACATAGTTTGCGCAATTTAAATATACTCAAGAGTGCCAATTTTATTTTATTTTTTCGATCAAAAACGAAATTGGGCTGTATGACCCTTAATAAACCATTTTATAACAAACCACATTCCTCGTATTTTTTTTATAAGGTTACCTATAATTGTCTATTCACCGAAAGTAACCAAATTAAAAGTTGATCATCAAAGTGATCTCCTGTCTCAAAGAATTCCATGAAGAAACACGCGGATAACAACTAATGAAGCCATCATTTTTCGAATTTCCATTTCCAAAATAAGAGATTACATTCATGTATAGCATATACTCCAGTAATCAGGTCGGCATGTACATGTATAATTGCACGTTTCATCCGATAAAAACATATGGCAATAATACTGTAGGCATTTTAATCCAAATGATAAACGCCTATAGTGCATAATTATTACGGTATATTTAACTAAAAGTGTTTCCCGACACATGTTTTAATTTCCTTATTGCAAACGACAATTAAAGA
Source organism: Megaphyllum sjaelandicum (assembly GCA_034698745.1). Lineage (NCBI taxonomy): Eukaryota > Metazoa > Arthropoda > Diplopoda > Julida > Julidae > Megaphyllum > Megaphyllum sjaelandicum. Next base: position 25,353 of record JAQGBX010001281.1, on the reverse strand, counting down.
CTATCAGATTGCTGATTCGCCTAATGAAATCTGATGGCAAGAAGCCTTCTAGCTGAAAATTATATCGAAATCGGCATGCTAATGCATTTCTTAAGCCAACGACAACCGTTTTATTAGGCAATAAAAAGATTCTTAAAAACTTCTTTCATCTTTGATAAGCTATTTAAAAAGGAAAACGAAATCACTTATGAATAGAAAAGTACAAATTTAATGCTCTATCTGAAGGAAGTAATGGAGAACTGTAAAAAATGAGGTTAAGAAAATTATCCTTAACAAATGCATGTACCAAGAGTATAGTAGTAGTTTACCAAGACCATTTTCCTTTCCCATCCCGTCCTTCTCCTCCTTGTTTAGGTTAGGCTCTTTCCCAGCCAGTAGTCCCAATACAGTGAGTATTCGCCATTGTTACCGGTCCTAAGTCCGGGTAAATGGGGAGGGTTGAGGTAGGTGATTGGTAATGCGCTACCTGTTACAAAACCGTCAACACGATTGATATATTATAGCGAAGCAACATTTGGCTACGGTCTAGACCAGAATTTCGATAGTATTCGTAATAAATACGACTACCGTTGATTCCCAAGTATCCGGCAGTGGATTAACCGGGTTTCTGAATATAAATATTCCTTTTGTAAAAAATATATATATATTAACGGTAAAAAATAGTTATATCACGCCATCAACTATATAGTTTTATGCAGTAGCATACTATAGAGAGATTTATACAAAAATGCTTATATTCAAATTTTAGTAATTTACTTCTCATTTACGGTTGCATGTTTTCGAATATTTAACGATCTCCTTTATAATTTAATTTTGTGGATTAAACGCATTGATAATCTACATTCCACTACAATTAGAAGAAATCCTTGCAAAAGAACACTTTTTTCAAAAATTGAGAAAATAAAGTATAACTGTTCTTCTACTTTTCAATTAAATTTTAACGTTACTAATAATCTGTTAAAACTGTTCAAAAACGTTTTCTTCATACACACTATTTTAGCATTTCTGAGTATTTTTTCTGAAAATTTTCGAACCATTTTTAAATGAGTAAACAATGAAAACTTTGAAACTCAAATTATAGTAAATTGTATATAATTATCTTAAATTAAAATTGACTGCATTCTTGTCAAATTGAACGTGATGCATTGGCTGCATGCCTCAAAATCAGTATTTAGCCATGCAATTTCTTAAAATTGCCAATTTAAAGAATCTCCAGTGATATGGACTCAAGGACTGAATTTCCATTTGCGTGATGGTATCAGTGCTTGCATCGAATTCCTATACAATGCTCACAAATCACTAGATATTCTATACCAACTTGTATATCTGCTGCGAAAAAGCCTTAGGCCGCCTTTCCATCTACTCTTCCCTGCCAACCGGACATTGCCTATTACTTCGGGCAAACACAGAATCTGCTAACCACTTTCAAATTTTAATGCGTTACTTGAGGAAAATCTTCCATGAGTCTAGTTGGAATTGCCCCAGGTAGCGAGATCCATTAAGATGGGCCGACGATAAAGTGTAACCTCAAAAAAAGAAAAAGTCTATGATACAAATTTGGCGCAACCTGCCGTTTTCCAGCTCTAGTGAAAAAACAAAGTATTGATTCAATTTTCGACTTTTTTTTTCAATATTGATTTTCTGCTGATGTTTCCTCCTGCTCCTATTTATATTCACGGAGTATAGCGCATGAAGAGGACCGGACCGGCCCATCGAGTGCAATCAGGCAAATCAATGGCCTTGCCAGAATGGAGGCATTAAATGCAAAATGAGTGGCAATTCTTGGAATAAACGTTCTGTTAAATTTAGAATAAAACTTTTATGATGCTTTTGTGGTCCTCTTGCTGCACGCAGCATCGGTGGCATCGGGTGCCTGATAAACCGTCAAAACGCAAGGTCGCCAGTAATTGAGCATTTCATTTCTGCAGAATGGCAAGTCAACAAGGATCATTGGTGCCAAGAATTAATGCTACGCTGGAGATAAATTTAATTGCGAATGTCTCAAAACGTTCAGCAAGCCTACTTTATTTATAGCCAATCGCCAACTTGCTCAATTTTCCACTTGGTCCGTCATCCTTTCAGCAGATATTGGCAGGAGTCAGGACGTCAGCCAAAATGCACTTACCCTTAAAATCTACATCCGGACACAGGATATATTGCAAATATGGTAGAAAGTTTGTTAAATTGAATGTACAGCATTTGTTGCAATACGCATTACATATCATGTCCTTTTGAGAGATTGACATCCGGGCAATGGCCATAACATTTTGCCTTCATATCATTTCGATGAAACACCAATTTACTTCATAATGCATTCATAATTTTAAAAATATAGCCTATACTTAGAAAATGGTTTGTTTTAATGTGAAACAATATAATGCAACCTTTGTTTCGAAATCGTTCTATTAAACAACATAGTTTATTAAGATTATATTGGATCTGGGGTGCAGTTCAATTTACTGCATTACAAGTTTGGTAAAAATTGGAAAGTTTTTAATATACATGTACTGTATAATCTAGATTTACTGTACATGTGTTAGAAACATTAGTTTCCGACCAAAGCAATTCACCTCAAAATAAGTAGTCAAAATGTTGATTTCCAGAGACGGCACAGCTTCCGCCTGTTGTTTATGATTTTCCATGTTTATGTTGAGTTTGTTTAGTCTACGTGTGCACATGTGTCAAGATGATAATGAGAAAATTACAATGTATTACAGTACATCTGTATATATCCTGTACGTTACATTAACAAATGGTACAATTCGTGTACGACCGTTTACCACAATTTGACAACATGTGATGTTTCGGCATATATTCATTCTTCTAAAAACACTTAAGTGGAACATTCTTAAATCACTCTTCTCATTTTCAGATTTGTGGACAAACTCATAGAAAAAATTAGACATATACAGTGTACAAGAAGTTAATGCAAAACAGCTTTGCATCAGTATATGCATATACGACTCAATTTTAGCAATTGATAGCTGATCACATAAGCTGTTATATATAGGGATAACGTTATGGATAAACCAACAACTAACATTCACGCTACAACTAAATGTTACCACAATTGATTTACGAGCGTACATTTCGATAGAAACGCCATCATCAATAATAAGCACGCATTATGGCTATAGATGGTACATCGGCCATCATCGACGGAACATTTATTTCACCAAAAAGTACTAACGCCTCAAGTATTCCAGTTATTAATGATATATTAAATACATCTATTGGTAGTCTATATATCATCATAAAAGGAATTTCTATTAAAGAATGTACGTGTGTGTATGGTGTACCCTATATGCTGAGTAAACACCAAATCCAATTTTCTTCAATTTGTTCTGCAGAAATTTCCTCTCTTTTTAAATACACTCTAACTTAAATACATGTACACGGCATACTGTATAAAGCAGTTTAAGAGACAAACTATGGTAAGTATCAGTTTTGATCCATTCAAACTGAACGCGCGTTACTCCCTGTGGAAAACGCTTTTATCTCAAGTACTTAAAATGTCACTTGCGAACATTGGCAAATAACTCTTAGTTTTGTTGCAATGCGCTTTTTACACCTTTATTCCAAACATGAGGGTACACCTGAGCGTAATGCATTTTGCAAGATAATTTGTTTACTATCTCAGTTTCTAGTGCCATTCAAAACGCGCTATTCAATGGGGAAAAAAACTATCTTAAACTGTCATATCAAAGTTCTTTTTGGTTCAATCAATTTCGGGCAGGTTTGCAAAATATGTCGAAAACTGCGCATAATATAAACAAAGAAAACCCATCCCAAATAATTGTAATTTTACAAAAGCAAAGTTAATGCTAATTGAATGATATGCGCGGACATGCCTTAAAACGAGTATTGTTTAATTTACTGTAGTTAGATGAATGCTTAAACATTTTTAAATAAATGTAAATGTGTTCATTTCCTGTTGATGGACAAGTGGTAGTTTACTGTAACAATGGAACAGATAGGCCTATACTGTACATGCAAATGCAAAATGAAATAACATACTTTAAACATGTTTAAAGTATATCATACACTTCAAAAAGATATTATAACCGCAATATAAGAATTGTAGTTTGCGTATCAGCAACCTTGATATCGATGAAAAGCAAATGCATTTCATCGATATTGTAAGAAACATTTATTTCGAAAAATATAATTTAAAATACATTTCGTTTCAGAAAACGATTTTGCAAAATAAAGCGTGCACACTGACCTCTCGTGGGTGCGTATAGCTAAAGCTTATTCTGACCATGCAAGTATAAAATCTAACATGTGAATTGACAAAGCAGTAAATCATAAGCAAATGAAAAATGCGGTTAACGGTGCAATACTTCATCAAAATTTACGCTCCTTTGCATTTTGCGAGCAAGTGTGACATATACCCCCCAGAAAACGCTAAAAAAAAATGCTCAATTCCGCCGACAGAGAATTGGTCAAGCAAGGCACACTGAGTGGGGAATTACAAGCAGCTTGTAAAATGATTTATCGCCTAAATAGAAATCGTGCAAAAAGTGCAGAAAAAAGAAATGTTTGCGATTTTTGAGGAGGTAAAAAGCATCCGATTTTGCATTACCATACATCACTGGCATGGCATGTTTCAAAGTTAAGCTTACACGAGTACGAAAATACCATATATGCACATGCCAGGACTCGTATAAATGTCAAGTAAGAAGAAAGCAAAGACAACAACTAAAACGTGAGACCTCGAAGCGGAATTTTTTCGGTTTCCACAAAAAAAAGTTGCAGTAATAGGATGAATATTCTCAAAAGTGACCATTTTAGTTTCCTCTCAAGCGTTAAAAACGTTTCGAAAAAGTTACCAATGTTGAAGGAAGGAGTATCAAAAAAGTTGACAGATCCTTGTTGTTAAATACAGTAATATGCATGAATAAATGCAGATAAATAAACATCTGAAATGTTTCATTACAATACTTCTTCGCCAAGCGGCAATGCGTTACATGTACATATAGTTTACTCTCCAAATTACAAGCCAATTGAATTGGTTAAAAAAAATAAAGAGCGCTTGAAATAGGCATATATAGTTCCATTGTTTGTCATAATTTTACTTTTTGATCTACGATCTTGTGTATCTTGAACAATTATTGCATTGAAATATCAAGATAACATAAGCTGAAACGTTATACAATGTCTAACATTCCCGTGCATGTACTGTCATAGATAGGTACATGTATAGACAATTCGTGGTCATACTATAGTACGAAATAATATAGGTTTTTTTAAAACGGTGCAGATCATTTTTCAAACTTTAATATAATGTTGAACGAAAAATAATAACTAACAATCATTGCTCGTAAAATGGCATTGAAAGATGTACGTATAATGCCTTCAAGAAAATATAAAATGCAACAATTCCTACCTCATCGATCTGAACTGTTTGGATGACCAAAAAATTGCATACTGCAGAAGTGCATATTGCTATTAAAAATATAATTTAATATGGCATTGATTTCCAGAAATGCTATACATGCTATGGAATTACATGTACGTTTCAGGGGCATTTACTTATTATTTTTCCCAAATCGAGAATTGTATGAAGTCATTTCACGATTCGGGAAAAAAATTAAGGAAATGCCCCTGAAAAGTAATTCCCTTAGCATATATAGCATTTCTGGAAATCAATGCCATATGAAATTATCTTTTTAATAGCAATATGCACTTCTGCAGTATGCAATTTTTTCTGTCATAAAAACAGTTCCGTCCATTATTAGGCCACAGAAACGTGGAATATCGAGTGACATTGTATTGTATTTCCCAATTACTGAAAAATGAACCTCGAGTTACAACGAAAAAGTTGAGGCATGTGCGCATCATTACTTGTTTTCCCTCTTAATAAGGGCATACAAAAGCGAAAAACATGATTACTATACATGTAATGTTGTTATTGGTAATCAAATACGATACTTTCTTATTTCTTGTTTCCACTACATCTAATTGAACCCCCGAAACAATATGCTTCCCAAGATGGATGAAGTCTAATTACCATATTAAATTTAAAGGATGCCACTAAACGCCAGATGGTTGTAAGGATAATGAATCACCACACGGATATTCATTAATGTTTACTCGTTTATGACTGGCAAAGTCTCTCCCTTTTACGAGCCTCATCTGACAACCCAAATTGGCATTTTTAATTTTATAATTTAATTGAACAATTCGACTGTAAAACTGGATAATTAATAGTGTATGATGTAATTTTATGGATAACTTATGGAAATGCTCGTTCAAAGTTTTGAGTTCAATAAGTATTACAAATCAATGTATATCGGCAATAGACAGTAGCAGTTTACCGAATAATTAATCCACTTATGATTAATTAATGGAAATCACTTTACAAAAAAACACGTTTTAACTTTCATACCCTTACTTAACCGACCAAAAATTTAAATTTTCCTTTTAAAAAAACATTTTAACGATGTAATAGCGACACTGCAAGCATCAAAATATGTCCAACTATTAAAACACATTGCAACACATTGTCCAACACATTGCAGCATAATATCTGATGTTGAATAAGTTTTTCTTATATTAATCATGCTGTAACTGACAAAATAGTAGCGTTCCCTTAATTCGAGAACAAGTTTTAAGATGGTTTTATTACAGTATACTGAAATAATGTTCCATTCATGTTTATTCCAAATTTCCATTTAGAATCAGGCTAAGTCAGAATCGAGATTTTTTTTTATTTTTATACATGTAGATGTAGCTTAGTGCTAATACTTTTATAGTACTACAGATGTGTTTCAAGTGCTTTTTGCAGCGAACCCTGTTTTTTTTTTTAAATGCTAAATCAAAGTAATTGATCCGTCAAAGATTTGGCAAATTAAACAATAATCTGGCTTGTGCCTGTTTATTGGTAAGAATAAAAGGCACAGAAAGTGCATTTAATTGAATTGCACAACTTTCAAAAACAGTCTGTGCTGCAGTCATAGAAATGCTCCAACATACATGTACTGCATAAAACAGACGATGGAAGTTATTAATTAAATATTATATCGAGCTTTGTTCTTGATCCAATGAAAAATCGCTGCCTTCATTCATCAAAATGACTGCATTTGAGAGAAGAAAAACATGATTTTTTTCTGTTGAAATACACCAACAAAGCAATTTTCTAAAGCAGAATTTCGGGTCAAGCTTTATATAGAATGCACCCAGCATGCCAGCAGCATGCTAACATATTATTGAACATAATCCAAATTTACCCACTTGATCAGAACAAATACACGCCCCGCTGATCAGCAGAAATGCATCCGACCATAAAAATACTCTTGATTGAAAATTTCATTTCAATACATGAGCTACTGGCATATAACGAAATGGAGTATGCTGGTTATCAATCACTGAACTATCCAATTTGGGATAAAATACAATTTCAGCTGGAAGAGAAGCGCAGATATGGAAACTTTGAACAGGAAATCAATTGAGTGTCCAATTTCCGCGGCCATCAATTTTGCTTTGAATATGAAAGGTGATCCAATTTATCAAGCTATACTGAGTATTTACTTGAGTACATGTACAATACAAGATAAAATCTGAAAATACAGGTAGCATGGTCTACAATTGTTTCTGAAAGATCCTACATGTATTAATGCAATATACATTGCCATACATCTACTGTACATGAATATTGTACATGTACATCTGATGTTGCATAATGCCGATGAACAATTAAAAATAACATTTTCTACGCCCATGCTAATGAAAATGAAATTTATGATACAGTATATATACATGTATATTAATTGAATTTATATGCATCGCATTAATTTACATTGTTTTCAAAAAATCCTCTTGATAGCAATTACCTAATCATTTTTACAACATTAAATTTGTCGAAAAACACAGTTTCATACTGAACTATGCAAACAAACTGTACTGTATGTACCTGAGAAACATGTACATGGCATGTCCCACACATTGAATACTGTGGTACTGTATTAGCTTCTTGAAGGCCTTCCATTAATTTAACATTTTATAAGAAAGCGACTTAGTTAAGTTACATGTATAATACAGGCTTCAAAATATTGAAAAAAAAATTATATGAACTTATACCAAAAGTGTGGTTTATATAAGTGGTTAAATTTGTAATACTCGTGGAACAACTATGGTCGTTGATAAATCCATGTTATCGGTTTTTCCAGAATTTTTTCCCAATATTTCCCAATATAGGGCAGTAGGTTTCGCTCGAGGGATTGCGTCATACAAGATACAGCATGGCGCAATCATAACGCAGTTATAGCTCGTTGAAGAAGCCATTCCTTAAATTATGCCATGAAAAAAAATCTGGCCTCAAGTTACGACATGAAAAGTAGCCATGCAGCCATGTTTAGAACAATTTATATCCAAGAGCATATAGCCAAAACCATAGCTATGAAGTATATTTAATGAAATCGGGTATCATTTTTTTATTTTATCTCATAAATTGTATAGACCTCAGAAACTTTTGGGATAGGAGCTTCCGTGTTATACATACAGTATATTTATGTTATAGCGCACAGCTGATGTTGGTCTATAAATTTGTGACCATGAAAATTTGGCGGGTAACTGATTGGTTGCGCAATTGGTTTGATGTACAACAATTTGTTTGAATGAATGTACCTGCAATTTATTAATCAATTATAACATGAAGTAACGATACGTGTATAAAAGTAGATGATATAAAAGTCATCACTAAATCCGAGGTATAGCCTTAAGCGTGTCAAAATTTCGTTATGAAGAGATGCTAACTTAAAATCCAAAATTTAGAAAATGACAAATGCAACGGTTATACATGTAGAATATGGTTATATGTTACATATTTGTAACGGACTAGAATGCCAAACTTACTAACTGTATGTAATGGCGCATATAAGATAATTTAAAATGCACTCATAAGTTCTCTCAATTAATTCAAGTTATTCTTTAAAACCTCTTGCCCGTTCGCATCCTGTTGATAAGAATTAACTGCAATAATTCCTTAATGACATAAGAATAAAATAAGACATTGTTCTCTAAAGCATAATAATATTTCTTTTTATCTATTTTTACACAAATGTTGATGTTTGATGTGTACATTATTTACACATGTATGATGTGTACATGTTTACTCAATGAGAGAAACTAACATGCTTATTTTATCACAACAATTCAGGAACAAATTTTAGAAAACGTTTGTCAGTCTAGTACTTTATATATTTTAAGAGCTGTATAGATTGTTCGCCTAATTGCTGCAAACAATCAAAAACGCTGATCTAAACAAAAAGCACGAGAAAACTGACTTCCAGAAAGTGCATGTACAGTAGTCAATTTGTATTAAGTGTTTTAGACAATTGCTTTGATTATTTGTAAACAATTTCCTCAGGTAATACATATTTCAAATTAAATGATGTATTATTGACAAGTGCTTTTTATACTTTAATCATGAACTTTTTTTGTGCAGTATACATTGTACAGAATAGTGAAGAGATATTTTATTGTAACGCCCAGATTTATGCATTCTTGAAATTAAAGGCAATTCAAATTCCTTTTACAAATCAATGAAATTCTCAAATATATGAATTTAGTATATTACATTGTAATTAGCCACAAATAAGAAGCGAATGCAATTTAAATGTATACCTAAATATTTTTGCAAATAAATATATCACTTATGTTACTTGATTGTTTAAAACATAAGTAGGGACCATTACACCTTATGAAGGTTTAGAAGAACTGAGTCGATCCCTTTAAATCTGCTTATCCCCTTAAAAGTTCTGGTTTCCTTAATGTTTTTTTAATAATAGAAAGGGTGGTTATATGAATACAGCTCAAAATATGAAGAAGAGCCAATGAGAACACAGTACTGCTACCTGATTTGACACATTAGAATGGATATCGATCTAGGATTCAGCACTCAAGAGCGCTTGATTCTATTTATAATTATAATTAGCGTTTCTTATCTAATTCATGTCAGATCGATATTGCTCCTCCTACGAGACATAACGACTTACATTGCCTACCGGTATTTATTACTTTTGTGTATTTTTGGGTTATTGTCTTTGTAGCTCTGGTGTCAATAAAATTATGGATTGAAGTAATTTTCTAATTAATGTCGTTTCTGGTTTAGGCAGGTAATGTTATCAGTGTATTAAGATACAACATATGGATGGTTGAAAAACGAAATGAGGACGAGCATTATGATATAATCTATGATTTACAATGGAACAGTGGGTTGTTCAAATTCAGAGAAAAGACTAATCTATACTTTCCACTGAGAATACTGTTATTGATCAGAAATTGTTTATGGACCATGAAATACAATACATAATTACATAGGCCTACAATATCTACAACATTGCCATGGAGCCACACCAGTTGTTCAATTGCGAATAACCGGTATTAATTACAAGCAGATCTGCATGGATAGTATTTTTAGATGGGTATTTTCCTATCTTGGCATGAAACGCAACTCAGACGTCAGTGATATCAGGCCAATGTAATCTCAAATGGATGTTCTCTGCCAACATTACACGCAGTCAACGTAATTCGGAAGCACTTTGACAAAGTGGTCATCCCATCCATTCTCTGCCTTCTTGTTCAGATAAACTGTTTACAGAGAAAGCACAAATCAACAATACACGATCTACATGTACATGGGCTGACAAAGAGAAATGCGTAGGTTTACCATTCAAAGGTCGTCGGCATGTACAGTAAAGCATTTTGCCTTGTAATAAACCAGTTTATGCGCATCATACACATTAAAAGGCATGACACAAAACAGTATAGTGTTACATTAAGTATCAAGGCCAAATCTGTAAACTACTCATTAATAGACTATGAAACTAAGAATGCAAATATCGAGTTCGTCAACAACATCAGATTGCGGTTTCCTTATACAGTATATGCGAGGAATTTAAACACATGGTGTGGGAAGTGAAATTTAGATTAGTTCTTAGGACGTACTTGTACAAGGATTTCGTTTAATTATCCTTTTTCCATCCCACATGCAATGTAGGCTACTTAAAATTCAATTTTAAAAAATGTGAAAGATTACTTTGACTATATGTACATGTATATGCTGATGGAAATTTCGGCATAGAAATGATGATCTGTTTCTATGCTATGTTGAACTGCAGCTCTATTCTGATTTTAGCGACTACAAATTAATCTCAGTGTCATCTGCATACACTATGCATCTTTATTAAATTACAAGAATGGCTTCGTACGTTTTTTTTTTAAATCGAGCTATTAATCAATGACATAAAATGAATACACTGTACATTGTACACTGTACACTGTGCATAGTATATCAATATACTGTTTTGTACTGTTAACATACATATATATCCATCCGGCTGATAAACATGACCCATCAAGTGGATTATCCATATATACAGAATTAAAATTAGACTAAATAAATAATGTTGTTGTCATGATCTTCAAAGAACACAGCTGTTATTTTCATATCTCTGAGATAGGCAGATATAAAAGATTGTATGTATCTGGCATTGTTTCAGAGTGGTAGGAAGACGCTCCCCTGCATGAACTTGCTCCATGAAATGTCGTCATTGTGAGGGACTGTATTGGCATTCAATAACATCCTCTCGCAACAATGTGGAAACATCTTGCATTGGACTTTTCGGTAACTTCCACTTTAGTTGTAACATCTGCAGATGCAAATGACTGCATCGGTTAGCCGCGCGCTCTGCCAGGGGTAATTGCATAATTAAATAACGGAATAATGAGTAATTTGTCTATAATTAAATGCAGGCTATAGCGCGGTTAGAAACGAGTGGTCAATTTGCCAAGATACCATCGATCGAACGGATTTCGTCATATCGATCAAGGAAGCGTTTATGCGGGGAACAGGCGCTGGCAGATACTGCATGCGCTGGTAGTGATACAAACCGCAGCAAATAAAAAAAAAAAGATTAAACATAAAGAGGGCCGAGCCGCCATGTTATCCCATAATTGCATTATTCATCTGAAAGGGTTATATTAGAGGCGGTAATGGTAAATTACGAAGAAGCTTTCATAATGCACGCCATTTGCTACACTCCATGAAGCAGCGAGGTTAACTTCTGTTTATAAATTTGTGCATCGTGGAATATTGATGGCGGTTGATCAACTGGAATTAATGAAAACTACTCTGCCGTTAATGTTGGTGGAATATTATTATTTATCTAGAATGACCTATGCCATTTATGACAACTCTCAGATATCCGGAGCCAAGCAGTTAATGAAGGAAATCAATACGAAGAGGCCAACATGACCAGCTCTTGCATTGGGGGATGTATGATCGAACCCAAAGAAAATGTAAATAGGATAAATGACAGGAAGTTGATGGAGAGGGTCCCCGGTTATGTTTGGATAGATGCATTTCCAGTATAAAAAAAAATGTTAGCCTGGAAAATTCCGCAGTGAACCAAGTAATTGCAGTCGACAGACCTTTATCAAATATTTGTGCATTGTCAAGCACTGGTTTATGTGACATTTACATAAACTCCAAAATCATAAACAGGACCACCGTAACTCTAGAAACTCGTATACAGCATTTGAGTGCTCCCAAGTAACAAAGTCTGTAATTTACACGAGTGAACCTGGAGGGCAACTCTGTCCTATAGAGCGTGAGAAGCAACAGCATGCATGGAAGGGTTCATATTTTATCCAAGCGACCATACATTTTTTGTCCCTGTGGATTTTAAAACACGATTCTGCACTTCCCAGTGGTCGTACCTGTTAAATAAACCTCATGCGTGATAATTTTATTCAATTAAATTCGAAATAAGCTCGTACTTCGTAGTGGGTTCTTAATTAGACAGCACGTTTTAATCAAATTTCTGTATGAATTTGTCAATCTGGTAAAAAAATCAATTAACATAGGTAAAGTGCAATAAACAGGGTGGCCACAAAATCGTCATTTTCAATTTCCCTGACTTTTCCCTGACTAAAATCCAAAATACCCCGACGAAAACTTACTCGTTAATGCATGTCAATTTTTTTTTGTCATAATGAAAACAAAATAACAATTGCAATGAGAAGCTTGGCAAAACACGAGATTTTGTTAGAAGTATAACTGAAGAGGATTGGGGATGGAGCTGCTAGCAGACTGAGTGCATGGATAGCATTTTGCTTTTTATTTGGAAAAATTTCCCTGACCACTTACAAATTTCCCTGACATTTCCATGACTTCCATGACCACTTTTTTACCTGACTTTTCCCTGACTTTCCTGACCTGTGGCCACCCTGACTAAAGGAAAGAAATGTCATGGGTGAGGAAAGCACCTACGAATCGAATACTTGGAAAATAGTAGAGTGGGGAAAGATTGGGAGATAAAATGGGGAGATAATGAGTAAGGAAAGATGCAGAAATCAGTGTGAACCTTAAGGAAAACAGCAATGGAGGAGATCTGATGGAAGTGGAAGATGAGAATGAGTAAAGACTTCATGATATCCGTGGTGTTAGCTTCCAACATCAAACAACATTCACAGAACATTAGATTTTATGACATACACAAATACGATCGTAATAATTTCTTCCCGTGAAATTCATGAGTTATCACTTGCACACAGATAAAAGGGGGGAAGGGAAATGAAATCTATGTTTCTTTCTCTGAAAGGAATTAATGGATCTGTAAGTCGTTTTCTCCTTCAACTTATGATTCTTTGATTAATGCTACTATAGGTGTCAAGCCTTTTACGTTGTCCATAAAGCGCATACGCAGGCCATAATTTCAAATTTTAAAGGAACCAATGCACTATGTGTCTACTTTACGAAAACTGAGCAATATTTAATTTATAGAAAGGCTTTTTGCCATTCAATTTCAATTTATATGTCAGATATTTGCAATGCGCAATGTTTCTGATGAATCGTGTAATATGCGATCATAACTAAATTTATATTACTGTAAGTTACTTCTCCAAAGGGTATTCGTCTAAGGACCCTGCATATCACAAGGACAAAATAAATGGATAGAAATTACAAGCAGGCTTAAATTGACTATCAGAATCACGACATCCATAAAATAAACAGTATAATGGATTCTACTATAAATTCGTTCCATGAAATCTTTCCTTAAATAAAATTGCCTTTTCCGATTTAACTTACAATTAAATTTAAGCAGAACTCATCATTTTGCCTTTAAATTTTCGCATTTCCGCTGAACATGTGAATGCAATATTGAACTACACGTATTTCACTTGAAAGACATGCATTTAAACAATTTTAGTATGCATCATTATTCATTGAAAACTTCTGTTTTAATAACAATTGATTACTGCTCCCAATTAAATTCCATCGCCATTCAACGTGCATTTCAGAAATAAAAAACATTTGTATAATAGCTTTGGAGCACATCAACTGGATCGAAAAGACTTACGATCAGAAAGTGGCAATAGTGTCTTGCAAAGCTAATGTAAAAACTTTATTAATAATGTTGATGCTAAGAACAATGCATGCTGGGACGTTCTGCTCGCACAATTGGAAATGATTTAAAATATAATTAAGCTTCTTATCACTTTAGACTTCTATATTATGAAAATGCCATTTGCAAGCATTAAGTCAGACTGAGTGTAGATGCTATAGAATAATTGTTATTTTCTATTTGATTTGGAAAAATATAGTGTTTTGCATGAACAGAAAGTTTTCCTGAACTCTGTGAACCAGACAATTAATTTTAAAAAAAAATTAGCAGCTGAAAGATGCCTTACTGTTCTGTAGTAAACATGTGTACAATATGTCTAAAACATATGCAATGAAGAGTGAATGGAATATCGCCTGTAAACATTTTTACGGGTGACAGATTTTAATTAACATGAGTAATTTAACATAATTATACATGTACATAAATATTTTTTTACAAATGATGTTCCAAAACTTAATTACGCTCGTAGGTGAAGATAGAGTAAACATCTCAAAACTGCGATAAATTCAATTATACTCAAACTGCTAAAAATAACTTTAAAATTGAAAGTTTTTAGTAAAAGCAAGGCTATGCTTACCAACTGCAGCCGTCTACAAAATGATTTAAACAAAATCTGATACAAAGACTTACCTAAAAAGAGAAAAATACAATTCGTTAGTGAATTCTAAAACATCGGGGCAAACGTTTGTTATAGTCTGTGAGACTGTGAGACTATTAGACACACAAATGATCAGCATATACATGTAAATGGATCAAACTTATTTACGCAAGAATTGAAAATTATCTCTATACTGATAACTTACAACACTTAACTTCAATCATTGATAACCTTGCGAAAAATTACATGGATTCCGTATTTGTGCTGATGATGATTTTAAAATTGTTTGTTTCATAGTTTCATAAAATAATCAAATACTCTGGAATTTGTTAGTGCTTAGCTGAAGGTTTTATCGAAAATTCTTGTTCGTCTAAATTCCTTTCCTATCGTAGAGCAAGGCGCCTGGAAGGGACATTCTTGGGAAGATTGGTGACACTTATGTTGAAAGGATCCAGTCTACTTATGGCTAAACATAAACGCAAATCCACTTTTAAACCAGAAGAGTAGTACCTTCCTTCCGGAAACGACAACGGCATGAACATTATGAAAAAACGTTTCAATCACATTTATTGGCTTATTCCAGATAATTGTAAAAACATCCACAAAAAGAAACATCGGAAAACAATTCGCATGATGGTTATTAAGCTTAATTCCCAAACGAAGATTATACAGTTACTCTTTCTAGAGTGTTTCTTTTAATGGAAAATGACTTCAAATAGCCGTAATGACAATGCCCGCATTTTTTGGGGACGAAAGCTTTTTATATTAATAAGTAGAAATACATCAGTGCATATAGTTTCAGTTAGCTTCATTTGTTTGATGCCTTTAGATAGAACACTCCTTAAAGTCTACATACTATCTTCCGCTGACTTTTACATTTAATATCATGGTATGATCTCATACAAGTGTACAATTTGGGGTGGAAATAAGGGTGTGATAATTTACCGGAACAATCAGGAGCCAGACAGATGATGACTTGCCTCTTTTAAGAAGCCCTCATTTAAAACAATTGGAAAAGTTTCAAAATGCAGTACACTGTATATAAAGTACTTTGTACCAAATGAGTTACAGTATGAATACATGTACTGCGTTTGAAATAGTCACTGAATTAGTTGTGTTTGAAATAATATAAAATGTATTTATCGATGTGCTTTAAAAAGCATTCCAAATTTCTTAACAATATATACACAGTACTTATGTGTATTCCAGTATTTATATGTATTGCTAATACAATTCCAATAAATATGATCATCTGAAAACGTAGACGCTATATTTTCGTTGAGCTTGTATCAGCACATAATGACTATACATGTAAGGTCAATGACGAAATCTGACCTGAATACCATTCAGGATAGAAATCGCCGTATGACTGCTCATCATGCCGGAATCACATTATTTTTTGAAAGCATCTGTTGTATGCCAAAGTCAATAATCAATTCCAAAAACTTGTTAAGTCTGAATTCCTAATTATATAACTAACATGGTGCATTCTTAAATAAACATCAGCAGATACGGGCTTTATTAGCGGAAATCGATAAACACATCTAGCGTATTTTGCTTCAGGCACTAAAGCTCAGCAAGCTGGATGAAGAGAACTCTTAGCTCCAGCGGTCAATACAGTGTATGATGCAATAATTGGAATCCTCGAATATCCTACCACTAACTACATGTACTCCACCCATTTCTGGACGGAAATCGCCGGATGACTCCTCTTCAAGCCGGGATCCCATCCCCTTTTTAAAAGCATCTGTTGTTGCCAAAGTAATGGATAATTAGTGCAAGTCCGACGCCGAAGAGCCTTAATGGGGTATCGTTCGTCCCCTGTCATTCTGAATCAGAAGCAATACTACAACAACAAAAAAATACCAGACATCTGGTCACTGCTGCCGGGATGGGAGAATGACTCAGAGACCATCGCAGAAGTCATTGGCGTCCCCGCCATTAAAAAAAACCTGGGGAAGCGTGTGTGGGTGATGAAAAGATTCGTTCCCTCAGAAATATCATCTCCAGAGGAAATTGAAGGCCAACAGTAGCCGAGCTCTACTAAAAATATTACACGAAAACAAGTTTTTCATTCGATACTGCAAACGGGAAAATAAGTAATTGCATATAGAGTTATTCTCGAGTTTCCCTAGTGCCATATTGACAAAAAAGATGGCATTATTTGCCAGAATACACAACTTCAAAAAAAGAGAATAAAAAAACGTAAAAAAGCATAAAGAATTCGCCATTTAAAAACAAATAATAATGACAATGAACATTAATTAGGATGAGGGTATCGCAAAGAACAGTACTGATTTAAATGAAACCCTAAAATTCTACTACCAATTAAAACGGGGCACTCTTATAATTCCTACCCAGTGATTATTTGAAAATCCTTTGATTGGCAGCAATCAGAGTATGATTTTTAGATTTTAACTTTGAATGTGAATTTTAAATAATACCTTACAATTCAAGTTTATTTACTCTGTTAGTTTCATTTCAGTGTTTTTATTAAGTTTATTAGCGTGACAGTCTATCCAATTTTTGAAGTAAGTTTATTAATGTGACTGTCGTTATAAAATAAACTTATAAAAGTTGATAAAAAAAACAGCAAAGTATTGCCGGAAATTCTAATTATAATAATAAGCCAAGTCAATTGCATTCTCGAACAAAATCGTAGTCATCAAACCGTAGTTAGCTTGCTAGAGTAAAACATACAACAAGTGGGGAAAAATAATGGTCTTTCAACAGCATCATCATCATTATAATGAGCTTTTTCTTTTACATCAAACGAATTTTCCCAGCCATCGAAAATATGTAGACATGAGGATGCATGCATTAAGACAGGATCGTTTTTCACTTTCCCATATCCTCCTTGTCGCCAAGATGGAAGACAAAATGGCTGCGAAGTTGTATTTCACGCCCTTAATCCAAACATTTACACTGGAAACGTTGGTAAAAGGCAACCGAACCTGGTCACTACCCTCGCCGTTTACACCTAACAAATTATTTGGTGGAAGAAATATAACAAAGTAACCTATAAACGTGAGTTACGGGGCCAGATTTCTTATCTTCAGCGAATTTAAAGCATGAGGGGCAAAGGACACATTGGAAGTATCCGAAAAACAGGCAACGTTTTTTTTTCAACGGTTAACCCCTTTGCTTCCTGGCTTCTAGCTCGTTAGCGATAGGGCAGCTTCCATGGTCCTTTCTGGCAATTTATGATCGATCCGCGCGTATAAACAGAATCTCGTTAAAAGAATGGAACAGAGTGTTTGGCGCTATCTCAGGGTCTTGCCATTACGCGAACTTTGATCACACTTCGCACAACAATCGATTTCGTTTTATTGAAGTCACATTTATTCAAGACCATGCAGTAAAATTCGGAGGATTCGTTTTGGTCCGAAACACTTAACAAACTGCATATACTCTATTTACCTATTCGCTATAGTAAAATCCTAATGTGGATAAAGACCGTATGGCACTAGTGGGAACTAGTACCAAATGATAGGCTCCATTAATTGTGGTGAAGTAAACGCCGGTTCAAAAATGTCCGAGACTTTGCGGGCTTTTATTCCTTACTTTTAGAAAATAATAATAAAAGATTGACCATGCATGCAAACATTGCTAATTTGAATATTGTTAAAAATATTGTATGTCATAACCAGGGTGGCCACAGGTCAGGGAAGTCAGGGTAAAAAAGTGGTCATGGAAGTCATGGAAATGTCTGAGTGGTCAAAGAAATTTTCCCAAATAAAAGCAAAATGCTATCCCTGCACTCAGTCTGCTAGCAGTTCCATCCCCAATCCTCTTCAGCTAGACTTGTAACAAAATCTAGTGTTTTGCCAAGCTTCTCATTGGAATTATTTTTTTTCACTATGACAAAAACTTTGATATGCATTTACGTGTAAGTTTTGGTCAGAGAATTTTGTATTTTAGTCAGGGAAATGTCTTAAAATGCTTGCAAATAGTCGAGCAGTGTCGCCATCTGTGTCTACCAATTTTGAGAGTAAAATTATACTAAACGCTTCGTTGCATTTCTTGAGGAACTCATTTCTCATTGCTTACAAACGCAAACAATATGTGTACACTTTTGTACAATACATGTATTGGACTGATCATTCATTTTAGACAGATGTCTTATATATCATTAAATTTCCTGCAATTGATGGCAATTTATGATATGCCCCACTTTCGATCGGCTGATATTGCCGTTAATGTATAGCATACTAGCGGTAATACCCGGCTTTGCTCGGGTAAAAATTGTTTTATGTTCTAACCTCTTAAATGCGATCAAGAGTTAGATTTAGCTGTCCTTTGGCTCCAAAAGATGGCGCCATATTACCTGGACGCAACCCGGATGGGGGACGGGAAACCTGTTTGACAGATTTGTGGTCCGGAGAAAAATAGAAAAGATTTATGGCCTTGTTTTTCCCCCACGGAGTTCGCGCTCCTGGGGGGGGTGTGTGTCACGAACGGCCAATCGCACGAAGTTCAAGCGAGCAATCAAGAACCACGACACCCGCGAACAGGATTGGCTAGCCACAAAAACAAAATGGCGTCGTTTTCTATTTTATATATAGATTGATTTCGAGCTAAATTGTGCGCCTTGCACGCTGCAGACATGTCTTTGAAGGTTGGACTGCAATTTGTAAAAGGCCGGGGAAATGGTTCATGAAGTTGCCTATAATTATAAAGAGGGTACTTTTTCAGTAGGACTTTTTTGGAACACATTTGCTGGATAATTTTTTCTTTATTCGCATACTGAAATTCACCTGTGAAATTCTTTGACAGACTTGTCAAAGAAAACTGCGCTCGCAAAAACCGAATTTCCAAAACTTCGTTTTGTTGTAACCAAAAAAGAATATTGATGCTTATTTTCTAGCTTCCGGTCTCATTCGAGCAAAGCGTTATACGTAGCCTATCTACTTTACAGTTATAACAAGCGCGTGTTACTTTATATATGGTCAATAAACGTGAAAAAAATGAGACCTTATAAAACAAGTTTTTTTTGTGGTGGATTTCATTTTAAAATAGATCTGACTTTCAACATCGTGGTTTGAGAAGAGAAGCTGGCAAGCGAGCCAGGTTATTTGCCCATCGTTAAACCAGGGTTATTTAACCGGAAATGGGAAATTTTCTGAAAGTTATGAAGCTGCACGCCACGGTGCTCAAAATACATTTTAGGCCAAGGACAATAATTTTTTTGCCGTTTTTAAGATACGGTATAGTTGGCTTGAAAATCATTATTTTCTGTCATTATAGGTAGATTCAAAGCCCCTTTTAGACGCTGCACATATTTTTTTGTATACAAATTCCCTCTTAGTACCCATTGGTGCACTATCTTCATCTTCACTTGCCTAGCAGCTGCTTGAAATGCGTTTTAGGTGGCGCTGGGATCTGGAAATAAATATAGGCTCTCTAGAAATTAAATACCACTACAGGGTGAGTGGTTATCAAGTGGACCACCAATAAAAAATTATATCTTTGAAACTAAAATAAATAGGTTGATAATTATTCCTTCACATCTCTTTATATGTCAACTATGGGCAATTCGAAAATAATATTGTCCATGACAAATAAATTACATGCATTTCCCTTACAGTAGGTATATTTTAGTTTGTTTCGGTTTTCATAAGCAATGATTTCTCATTTACTACTTGAATGATACATGTACTGTACATGTCATTTAGTAGAGTAAATATACACGTACAGTATTACAGACGTTCATACTGTACAAATACTGTATTGCATTTTTCGTTTACTGAGCCAGCATTTGTGGCATCAGGAATTACTCATACATTACATTACAATCGTTACAATGTTTGTTTCACATACAGTACAGTATTGTTAGCAGTCTGTATTTTTTGTTTCTTTTAAGCCATCAGGTAAAAAACATATGGGCAATTGTGCGTGTGCGCCAATTTCTTTAAAATTTCTTACGTTGTCTGTACTGTATACGTCATGAAAACATAAAACCACCTTTATTTGACTACTTCGGCCATGCCCTGTAACTTTCTAATTTGCTATAGAGCGTTATCTCCAACGGTTTTGATATAGCCTAGGCCTACATGTATTATCAAAGTTGTCCGATGCGGGGGCGTGGAGGACCTTGACTTTTTGTTCAAGATCATGGACAATATTATTTTTCGAATAGCCCATAGTTGAAATATATAAAGAGATGTGAAGGAATAATCAGCCTATTTATTTTACTTTTCAAAGATATAATTTTTTTTTGGTGGTCCACTTGATAACCACTCAACCTGTTTAGTTTATACAGTGTAATTAATCCTCTCTGCTCTTAATTCATCATTGATGGCGCTGAGATTTCGTTGCAACTCCCAAAGTAGAGAGAAACGTTTTTTTTAAACCTTAAAAGCGACTAGGAAAAAGTAACTTTACAGCAGGGAATTTTTCTTTCTCTGTAAATATTTAGAGTAAATGGCATTTATTTTAGAATTGAATGTGTCCCACTTAAGGCCCTTATATTCGAGATGCTATCTCAAAATACAGATTCATAGTTTCTTCGAGACCAATGTCATTTTTAAACGGTTTACAAATTAAGAGCAGGGCATGTTTTAAGATTGGGATTATTCATGTAATTGCTACAATCAAGTTTAGCGCTTACATGTAGTTAAACTGTACAGTATTTTGATACGTAGGCCTACAGTATATAGTTAAGTCATCGGTGTTCTCTGGTGTAAATTTATACGATAGAGCAGTTTTTTGACTGGCGTTAAACATTTACATACTGTATAACTTTACACCGCGATGAAATCCATTATACTGTACCTGCGATTAAAAATGGATGAAATCCAAACAATGAGTTGTTTTACAAAAAAAAACAAAAAAAAACGCATGCGTGCGTTCGTGCGATATTTTGAATCATGAATTTTTAAGGGAATTTGGCTGCGATGGAAATATTCAGCTACTATCCGAGATTGATGTTAAAAATATGTAAGCTATGCATGAAAACGTAGGCAGAATTGCACCAAAACTACATACTAATCGTGCAATCAATGTTTAGGATTTTTTTTATGTATTATAATTGCTTGGCTCGATAAATTACATCGTTGTATTGCTCCTTCGTGCGTACGATATGCCGAAAATAGCATTTATTAAATTACAACGAAGTGAAAAATACTAATCCTCTTCCTGTCAGCAAGAACTGCGTGCATATACAAGTTTTTGTAATGTATTAGAATGATAGTTTATTCTTAGAAAGCAATGCTGACTGCGGATGAAAATTAAATTTATTATGGATGTATTCTGAAAAGTGGTGCATTGATTTGATGTTATTTGCGTACATATATTTCTTCATCCAATCGATAATTATCGAGATAAGTTCTGCGAAATGAAACATTGTAGTTTCACGTGAAGGTGTGTTTCATATAAAATTGCGAAAAACGCGAAATCGAGTGCTTAAAATTTAGGTTTTCGCTGACTGCCTTTTCATTTTCAACGTACGTAAGCATGCGTGTAACTGCAGCCTTATAACCCGCTCTTTCTCAAATAAAAGAAAAATTTAAAAAAATCTAAATCTCGAACATTTTTCAAAATTTTTTGAGGCTTATATCGAACAGTTTTTGGATATGCTAAAGGAATCCGAATGAGCCTGCTAAAAGGATATATGGGTAAAACTGGTACATGTATACTGTATACGGAATGCCATACAGTTTCTGCTTAAAATTGAGTATCATTCGTCGAATAACACACATAGCTTAATATTGCGTTGGAAGATAACATGATGGAACAGAATAGTTATCCCCTTTTTTTCGTTCCTGTTATAGTTACGTAAATTCTGTTTGTGCGGTTAAATAGGAGGTCATGTGTGCTCTATCCAATGATGCTGTTACATTTGACCTACGACAATTGTTTCACGGAAACGTGTGCTCAAACTTTTTTAACGTAACACGTAGGACAAAATGTCAAATTAGGAAAAAGGACGAGAATGGTATGTTTACAAGAAGTCAACCGCCTTTATCTTCATTGGCAATTATTTCATGTTGTTACAATGTTCTTAAAAACAGGGACAAACAAAAAGTATTGCTAGCAGCGCCGCAGCACACTGGTGCACTGCAGTACATTAGCTTCACTGCAGTACACTACTGCAATACTTGTTTGTCCGTTTTTAACAACATGAAATAATCGCCAATGTAGATAAAAGCGGTTGACTTCATGCAAACATACCATTCTCTTCCTTTTCCTAAATTGACATTTTGTTACGGTAAAAAAGTTCGAGCACCAGTTTCCGTGAAACGATTGTCATAGGTCAAATGTAACAACATCATTGGATAGAGCATACATCTACATGACTTCCTATTTAACCGCTCAAACAGAATTTACGTAGCTAAAGCAGGAAAAAAAATGGGATGGCTCTCTATTCTCTTCCCCATTTATCCTAGGCCTATAATGTTCTCACCAGCGCCGATGGTCGAGTGGGTTACGCGCTTGCCTCTCGATCCTAACTAGCGGGGTTCGCTTACTGGTCGAGGTCGGTGAGAATTTTGAGGATGTGCAAAACGATGTCCCGTGTAGATCATCCCGTTTGATCTCTACACGTTAAAGATCCCTCTTGTGGGGGTGGAAGTCCCCCTTCGTAGGCAAAATTTCCATTTAGGTGACGCTGACACATCCCCTGGCGTTGGTGTTTAAGCCCTCGTGTGCAGAAATAGGCCAACGTTAAAAATCCACAAACCAACCTATAATGTTCTGGATGACTGGATCTATCCGAGTGACATGGTCGTCCATAATCCCTTCTCAACCTCCCCCGTTTTTACCTTCCCCTTTTTTTCCTCCAAATACATGTAAATGCATTTTCTTTCAACGTAAAGTACCTGTCAGTTTACCGTAAACTTTGAACCACGGCCACGTTATTCTGATTTTTATAGCATCGTTTTCAATTGGTCACCACCTTCTGTCCCTTTAAAGATTTTAACGTGATTCATGATGGGCCGGCCCTAAAGTAAATGGAGTTTTTGGTTTTGTCAGTTCCTGTCTTCAGCAATATGGATTAATTTAAAGCTTCGGTTAAATCCAGGCTTTGTTTTTCAAGCTGGGTCTCCCTGTAAGTTCGCTGCTTTCTGGGTCATCAGGTGTAGCTTCGTTTAGTGCTTTTCTCTTCCAGATGATGAGATTGCGAGAGGCTCATCCCGGCCTCGTAAAAGAGCTACTCTGGTGCATTTTTATGTGATTTTTGTCGTTGTTGCTGCGGGAGTTATTTATTATTCCTCGCAACATAAACTGCATTATCTTACATCTTCCGCATGCGGGCACGGACCACTTTCGCTTGTCCCTAAAACATATCGATAATGAATGGATACCGTCCTAGGGACCGTAATTCTTGCACGGTTCAGTGACTCGTCACTTGGCCGTAGTCAGCGAAATGATGCCGTGAATTACACATTCTTTTCTCTGGAAAAACTAGGTCTCCACTCCATAGACATGTATGTACGAATGACGCTAATGCTAAAAGTCTTGAGAATTGTTTCCAACTCCATCGGCTTGGACGCGCGGGATTTTCTATGGTAAAATTATGTGGATTACGATTTTTCTAATTTTATGGGCAAATATCAATTTTTCTTTGATGTTAAAAAACCTTGTATTAAGTTTTATAGCCTCGTACCAACCAAAGAAAAACCGCAAATGGGAAATCGAAAATCAGAAATTTTCCCTGAAAAAGTTTTCCCCGCATTGTCGTTTTGGAAAATCAGAAACCGAATTTCCCATTTATATTTTCAGTTTTCCTCTCCCGTCGAGTGTGGGGGAGGAAAATTGCAAATGAAAATGTAAAATTCGGTTTTTAATTTACCAAAACGACAATGCGGGGAAAACGTTTTCAGGGAAAATTTCTGATTTTTCGATTTCCCATTTGCGGGGTTTTTTTTGGTCTGTACGGGGTTTATCATTCGCTAGCTTGAAGGCCCGGCTATGCCCGGGCTGTACTTACCGATAGAACGACGCGATCGAGTGAAAGCGACGAAGTATATAGGCCTGATGAACGAACGACAGAACCTTCAGAGCCCCGTTGCGGAAGATTTTCTTTTTCGTTTTGTACGCGTTCTGCGTCATCACGTACAAAACAAACAAAGCAATGTTCCGCTACGGGGCTCAGTATAACCGCGGCCCCGGACGGGCCCCGGAACCAGGCATGCATCCGTCAATCCATCCACAACACATGTGCACGAAACATACAGCTCTTCTTTATATATACATGTACATGTATAGATGTATTATCGCGATTTTAAAGCAAACTTATGCATTTCTGAAGCTCTACATGTTCAATATATACACACATCAACAGTGTCTAGGGATATTTCAGATTTATGAAAATATACATAACAAAAAGCTCCATATATGTGG